>CM062294.1:222973458-223222592 GCA_031216915.1 Pictodentalium vernedei
TATTATCGTTAATAACTGAGAGATTTTTTTTAAAAATAAACAAAATTATTTTTGAAATCGCGCGTTGTTACTCATTTCTCAACACCCATCATGACCAATCCTCGTTATTCCATCTGGGGGCGAGTTGGACCGGGGGCGAGTTGGCCCGGGGGCGATTGGCCCCACCAGCAATGGGGCGAGTTGACCCGGGGGCGAGTGGTCCCGTTCCCGATAAAATAGATCAAAATGGTGAAAATTGAAAAACAGTGTCTGAAATTTTTCTAGGGGGGGGGGGGGGGGGGGGCGAAAATGTTTCGGGGGGGCGCCCCCCCCCCCCCCATTACCCCGTGGTTGCAGAACGTCTGTGCACTATTCCCCAAGGTGGTGAACATCCACACCAAGTTTCAAAGGAACTGACCCAAAAATATTTGAGAAAATCGACGGACAAAATTCAGTTATTTTAATACTAAAAGGGGCATAACTCTCCAAAAATGTCCGATCGAAACTGTAATCGCAGGTGCAGATTTTTCCCATGGTAGTGAAGATCCATACCAAGTTTCAAAAGAATCGACCCATAAACATGTGAGAAAATCTCTGAACAAAGTTCAGACATTCTGAGACGAAAAGAGGCATAACTATGGCAAAACATTCCGATCGAAACTATAATCACGGGTGGACAGTTTCCCACGATAGTAAACATCCATACCAATTTTCAAAGGAATCGACCCATAAACATCATAGAAAATCTCAGGGCAAAATTCTAGGTAATTCGGGAATTTTAAGACGAAAAGGTTCATAACTCTAGCAAAAAAGTCCGATCGAAACTATAATCGCAGGTGTACAGGATCCCATGGTAGTGAATGTCCATACCACGTTTCAAAGGAATCGACCCATAAACATCTGAGAAAATCTCAGGACAAAATTCTAGGCAATTCAGGCATTTTAAGACGAAAATGTGCATAACTCTAGCAAAAAAATTTCCGATCGAAACTATAATCGCAGGTGCACATGATTCCATGGTAGTGAACGTCCATATCAAGTTTCAAAGGAATCGACCCATAAACATCTGAGAGAATCTCCGATCAAAATTCTAGGCAATCCAGGCATTTTAAGACGAAAAGGTGCATAACTCTAGCAAAAAAGTCCGATCGAAACAATAATCGCAGGTGTGCAGGATCCCATGGTAGTGAACGTCCATACCAAGTTTCAATTCCTTTAAACATCTGAGAAAATCTCCGGACAAAATATTAGGCCGCTTTTTCAAGTCGAAACGGGTCAAAATTCTGGCAAAAATAATCCGACCGAAACCATAATCACAGGTGCACGGGTACCCATTGTGCTAAACATTCATACCAAGTTTCGAGCAGATTGGTCCATAAACGTCTGAGAAAATTTCCAGACAAAAGTATGTCGACGTACGGACGGACGTACGGAAAAGATGAGTCCAGTAACCCCCCCCGCCATAACTCCATTGTATTATCTGTATTTGTTATAACAAGGCGTACAGTAAATGAAATAACACAATTGCATTGCCTGTAGCTGTTATAACATCATGAATAGTTATGGAAATAACGCCATTGCATCGTCTGTTGGTAAAACATGATGAATGGTTATAGTAAGAGAGCCCAGAGGGTTTTAATTACACTATCGCGTATGAAAGGTCCTACCCCCTCACATTGTTATATCACTACACAATTGAAGAGAACACATTTCTAAAGTTGTGCATTCGTGGCGTTTAGGACCTTACGTCACGCAAAAAACCCTCAAAATAACGTTTAATTACACTTTCGCATTGCGTGCACGGTTTTCATCCCGAAGATTCCCCGATGTTTACTGACCATGAAACCACAATTTTTCTGGCATTTTCAGATAAGAAGGGGTCTTCCGGTCGGACACCATTCACTCAAGCTTTCCCCCTTTTATTTACACTCTCGCGTATCTGCATGTTTTTTTTTTTTGTCACGAATGTTCACTCATGTTTCCTGATCACGGAAACACAACTTACGAAAGGAATTTTTCTGGCGTTTTCAGATAAGAAGGAGGGTGTGGGGAGGGGGAGGGGCTTGTCGGAGATACCACAAAAACGCAACGTTCAACATTAAATAACTCTGTCGCGGCCGCGTAATCAGCGCGCTTTCTATTTTTATGAAGGATGATCCCATTGGAATTAAAAGATAAGATATCTGTTTGCATACATGCTCGGTGTGAACATAGAGGATATAACATGAATATTCGTTCAAAATGACATTTGTGAAACGAGTCGGGAATTTTCAAGTTTCTCGAAGATCTGAGTGGCAAAATTTGAGATTCGGACGTGTTTCATAAATGTCAAATCGAACCAGCAAAATTATTAATCAGCCCGTGAACTCGAAAAAGGGGACTACATTAAAGTCAGAAAAAGTTTGACAAATGTGTTTGTATCTTCCAGTACATTCAACTCAAGAATTTCAAACTGTGGTGACCTCACACAACGTAAGGCGGAGAAGCGAAAAATATGCAGACACTGCTGTCTTGACAAATTTTCAAGATGACTCTTTGTTTGCGCTAGTCCGAATTACTTCCTACATTAAATGCCCCCTTTATTTATTTTTTTTTTTTTTTGCATTTCCAGAACTGAAAACCAATAAGATTATTCCTCTTCATCTTATTGCTTTGATACGAGAAAACTTTTTGATCGTAACTAGACTTGCACTTATGTGTAGGGAAAGGTTGGACTTTTTAATAGTATAAATAAAGTAAGCCTGAACCTTAAGACACATGCTCGTTAAATGCGCGCGTTTTTTTGGGGGATTTTGATGGAAAATGCGAAAGGATGTTAAAAAAAATAAAGAGGAATTTTTGGTCGGAAGCAATTCGGATTATGGTTTCGAGGACACTGAACAGCCCTTACTAAGGGCCACGACATTCAAAGCCAAACTCAATCGCCTTGATCAGTGTCAGTGTCACTGCTGAAATCATGTTTGATATTTTCATCATCAGATTCTTCTCCAACATACATCCGACTTCTCTGGTATAACTGAATCTGGCATTTGGGACCCAAGGCAACCACACAAGACATACTCCCACGATATCCCAACCACAATAGGGTTTCTTTGGCAAGTTGTTAGTTGACACAGAATGCCATATGTTGGCAACGAAATTCGCCCGCAAAATTTCTGATGCACGACATCTTTACATGGTGGAATACAGCTGGCATCAACTCCCTTCAATTTTGAGAGTAAATTTGTTTTATCTCTGGGTAAATATGCTTTCTCGAAAACTCTGTAGCGGTACTGTTTGAGTGGCAGAGGTTTTCGAGCTCCTTATAGAGCACACGTGTAGTCTTCGAGGATTTTATACGTCTCTTGCTTGGGTACATTCGACGTCAAGTCTGAAAAGGCTGCAACACACCGAGCGTCTCTTTCCATAATCGTGAATGGTCGTTTCTTGCCTTTACGAGAGAATGCCGCTGTATAGTCGCACCCTGTAAATGCACGAAAACCCGGTAAAACACAGCAAACAGAGTCACCCATATCATCAGCAAGTGCAGTCACATTGACAAACCTTCTATTAAATTATCATGCTTCTCTTGCCCGACTTTCTTCACATTTGTGAGGGAATCGCATATTTCAGGCGCAGCAAGTTTCCCAGTGTTGATGTTGATAAGGGGGTATGTTTCGAGGGAGAAAGGATCCGCATTTGCTTGAATGGTACAGATTAGTTTGTTCAGATCAGTATTGTCTCGTTTCACTCGACTGTGTCTGAGATCTGCTTTGAAATCATTGCTTTTAATCATGCCTATCATCTCAAATGCTGCACTGATGAGTGCAGCCCTGCTCCCTTTTGTCACACTCCAACGAAGACGTGCATTGTAATTGTCAGTTGCAGCGGTGTAGCCAGTCATTCTAGAAGCTAGCTGGGTAAGCATTCACTCCTTGTTCAAGCGTCATGATCCACTGGCAGTCTACTGAAGTGGTGATCAGTGCGACGAATACTGAATAATCCTGACTCTAACAATGCTTTCAGGCCCGGGTGACTTGTAGGAAGATTTATCAGATCAAGTTGATGCTTTGTCATCCAAAGGGCATAATTGATTCGATTGGTTGCAAAAATAAATATCAATGTCACACTCGCGTACTACCCGATTAAGTAGTTGAAACACGTGCACGAGTCCTATGTACTCATAGCAAAATTTGACAGTCTCTCCGAGATTGCCACACAGCGTTAGATCTATGAAGGACATATAACTTTCAAGCATCTACTGGACCTCCGAGGCCTCTAGTACTGAGTCTACTGATACTTTGTCCGCGAGTTTTGCTTTGTTAAGTAAACATTCGACTTCGTCACTATGTTCGTAATCTCCCAAAAAGTTCCGAAAATGTCGAGTTTCAAGTGCAAGAGACAGCACGGGGTACAGGCGCTTGCAGCGATTGAAGTTGCTGCAATTTATGAATCCATTCATGGACCCAGAAGCGAGTATTTCAAATTCAGTCAGCAGTTCAGGGAGTCCAGATTCGTCGATTAGCTTTCCTATAGAGAGGAACAGACGCATCACCAGGTGAAAACTCCCAAATAAGATGAAGATATTACCGAACATTGCTTTTTCTGTAACTTGTATACCAATGGCGTTTTTGCAAAGTCAAGATCATACGTCACTACACCATACCTTTGCCGACATTCGATCGCACATGCTTGTGTTAATTTGAGTCTCCATAGTGACTTCATTGGAAGTGGGTGGATTCTCCATGTTGGGCATGTAATGCACAACCTGTTTAGGCAACTGATCGATATAAAGGCGATGCATGAATCCTATCCACATAGGAATGTTTTCCATATTAAAAGCCTGTGCTGCTAAAAACAGAAGGTCCTTCTTTTTTAGAAATAATCGATGATGCTGTTTGAGTTCTTGTGTCCAAATTACTGTACGATAATACGGTCATCCGAGGTTTTTCGCGATATGTTTTAGAAGGAACACCCAAAGATCTCCACATTCTTCTTTTCATTGCACTTGATTTTGCGAATTGAACGCTGTCAGGGGTGGTTTTGTCAACAGTGTGCCCTGCTTAATAGAATATGCCTTGTGATTCATGCAAGGTGTTTGCTCCAGAAAAGTCTGAGCGTGAGTTCATCGTAGTTGTCAAAAGCCAACGCACATGCAAGCTCCGAACTAGACCCAGACGGACAGAAGAGTTGCTTTTCTAAAATACTATAAGCTAGGTCTCTTTCCAACCCTTCTGTTGCATTGTAGTTAATACAGTGACCTAGCCTGTTGATCATTGTAATAACCTTGACTTTACTGCCATTGCTGTTAAAATATACTTTTTGGGTTTCAAGTTACCCCCATCACCGAGAAGAGTACATCCTGACTCAATGAATCTACTATTCTTCTAGCAGTAGAGGGGGAAACTTCCTGGCAACCGGACCCTGCAAGAAGAGCAAAGAAGAGAAAATGTTGTGCCTAAATCAGGCGGATCCCCTTGCTGCTTTCAGTAATGTGTCAGTGGTTCATCCAGGGCTCTTTAGTTGTGCATCTGATTGCCTGTAGCAAAAGTAGTGCCGATTGAATCAGTTGTCCTTCAGGAGAGGATTTGAAGTGATAGACAGTTCGCAAAGATGTATAGTCAAGTTCTTTACTATGAACAATAATTCCAGATTTCATACTTTCTGGAGACAGCAAAATAAGTTACAGAAAATAACAGAAAATTCCCTCTTTCCAACTCTTGGCAGATTATAGAATACCTCTAATATATAGAAAATAGATGTTTTGGGCGTTTTCTATTTCGGTTTGCGCGCAGACTATACTTTGGTCTGCAACTATTGTGAACCTTTGCCCCGTGGCTGAGATCTACCGCTTATCTCACAAGAACCTTTTCCAATGGAGAACCCGCACTATTTCAACAATAGTTTCTTCTGTCTGCTTTGTCAGTATTTGGCTCAGGTGTTCCTTCGTACCATTCGTGTGACTTTTCACTTTCTTATCACAAAACAAACAGCTTTCGGGGAAAATGTCAGTGGTCCGACTTCCGTTTGAATTGGTTGAACCATTTGACAAACGTTCACTACGCAGAGTTCTGGCCACGTTAGGTGTCACTGTGTCTACCTGCCTCTTAGGAATAGCAGTGAAATTTTCGTAACAACATCTGTGGTAGCCGTCTGTCTCACTCGGCTATTGTGGTAGAAAACAGGTCGTCTCGAAATACTTCGATGTTGAGAAAAGTTACTTAGATTTCCGGATCTCTGCACATTTTCGAACCATCGACCATGTACCGCCTGTCCATCTCAACTTAGTTTGTCCAATGGAGGAATTCGCGATGTGAAGTATGCATCGTATCGGTGGTGAGGGTTCCGCGTCAGTCTTATCTTCACGAGGATTGACATCAAATTTTGAAATGAGAAATTGGAGATTTATTAAAATCGGCAATATAAATCAATTTTGTGAATTGGGATTTGGTTTTATTGAGAAAGAGTTGTGCGTGCGGAAATGCTACTCGTCTCGGTTTGCCTCAAACACACGCCACAAAAGTGTCAGTAAAACGCAGACATATCGCATTTGTATCTTTTCTTAATTTTCAGGTTTTATCACCCAAAGTGTCGGGACAGATAAACATTTTAATTTATCAGCTGAATAACTGCGGCATAGTTCACATAATTCTCAACTTATCTGAAGAAAATGAAAGAGAAAACATTGGCAAAAGACAATAGCTAAAATGGTGGACTTGCAAACTCTGAACGTGAAATGATTTATTGCTTGCAGGGATCAATTTCAGATCGTTCAGAAATGGCCAATGAGCATTATTTGCACAGTGCTCCCTTAATTTTTGAGAGTACACGTTCTGACTTTCATAAACATTTTAAGAGTGATCTCGCAAAGGAAAGCTATGCAAAGGTACATATTACATATAAGTAGCACAGATAAGCATCAATTAACGTGTATTAACCATCTTTGAAATTAATTAAAATTAATTTAAAACTTTATTTCGCGGTGATACAACTCGAAAATCTAAATTTTATAGTAAATTTCCTCTCATATTATACCTACCACAATTGTTTACTACAGGCTTGCAAGCTTGCACTACAGTGGAAGCCCCTAACTCGGATAAAATACTCTCTATTTTTGTCTTTCCCAAGCAATTTGGGAAAGAAAAGTGGTGCAAAAGCACCAAGAAAAAATAAGCCAAAACTGGGTCGAGTGCAACCGGCGCAGACCCAGTACGGGACGCTCTCTCCCAAGTACAACTCCACGACTTCCGTTGCCAGTGCGCATATACCGTCGCTAAAGACTCTTTTTTAATCCGTCAACGTTAGAGTTATGTGATCAGCGGGGAGGAAAGATTCTTTACCCGTAAAGAAGACGGGAGGGCCTCCATGTAAACAATTGTGGTAGGTATAATAAGAAAGGAAATTTACTATAAAATTTAGATTTCTTATCAACCTACTCACAATTGTTTACTACAGGCTGAATAGACAATAGGCTGGAGGGGAATCGCATAACCAACCCACACATAACCCCAGTGCACTGGAACCGTGAAGCAGAAGGAAGAGGTCCCAAGGCTTATCAACCATAACGTCGCAATCATTGGTAAAGGACAATGAAAGGAGACATATGGGCCTGTGTGACACACAGACAGAAAAAGGGCAGTAACAGCACAAGGCTGAAACTGACCTTCAAGAAGCCTAATGGCTATGGCAGACAACAGCCTGAGCAGAAGAAAGAGGACCCAGGGCAAAAAGGTCCTCCGACTGCTCCTGCAACTGGAGCAGATAAAAGGTGGAGAAAGTAGAGGCATTTCTCCAGTAGGCTGCCTGCATAACATCCGACAACTTGACGGAGTTAGAATAAGCCCAAGAGGTGGATAGTGCCCGGACCTCGTGGGCAGAAATACGATTGGTAATACAATCGCCAGCTGCTAAACGACCGTAAGCCTTACGAATAGCAAGACAAATCCATCGAGAAATGGATTGAGGAGAGATCTTCTGTCGACCCGGAATAAGAGACAGAAAAAACCGTTTTCTGCCTTTCCGTATGAAACGTGTCCGATCGAGATAAATGCGAATACCACGGACCGGACAGAGCAAAGGGCGATTACCCTCAACAGAAGGAAGAGCCCTGATACAGATAGGAGGAGTAGTATCTGGTAATTGATTCTTGGCCAAAAAAGAGCAATCAGTGGTAAAAGTAACACTGTTAGGAGAGCTCATAAAAAGGCCGGGTCAACCGAGAGGGCGTGAAGCTCACTAACCCGTCTGGCCTAAGCAAACGCCATCAGAAAAAGCGTCTTATATGTGAGAAAATGCATATCCACCTGGGATAAAGGTTCGAATGGCGCCCCCCTCCTCCCCCCCCCCCCCCCCCCCCAAGCAAAGCAGCACCCACGAAAGATTCCATCGTGGGGTAAGCTGCAAAGTCCGAGGCCTTTTCAAAGAAAAGTGCCGAACAAGCTTGGAGAGGTAAGGATTAGTGCCGATACGACGCTTCCCCACATAAGAAAAAGTCTCTGAAAGCATGGACCTGTAACCCTTGATGGTAGCAGGCTGGAGACCCCGAGAATCAAACAGATATATCAGAAACTCCGCAATCGGTGAAGTCGAAGGATTTGCATAATCAACAGAGTGATCAGCACACCATCGACAGAAGACCTTCCATTTAGCTGCATGAGCTAAACCAGTGGAGTGCCTCCTTGAAGAAGAAATGCACTCCACTGCTCGTCTCGAAAAACCTCTACGGAGGAGACAGGACCTGACAAAAGATATGCGTGAAGGCACAATGAAGTCAAGTCGACGTGAAACCTCCTCGGGCGACCTTGACAAAGAAGGTCGCGACGTAGCGGGAGACGTGCCGGAACCGCCGCCATCAGCGAGCGGAGCTGATTGATCCACACCCGCTGAGGCGACAGGGGAGCGATCAGAATGATTCGACAACTGCAGGTTCGAATTTTGGCTAGAACCTGAGGTAGAATCGGAACCGGCGGGAAGGCGTAGCCGACTAGACAGTTCCAATCGAGTGGCAGAGCGTCCACGGCAAAAGCCAGAGGATCTGGACACGGGGACACGAAAGTGTCCACCTGATGGTTCCAAGTAGTCGCAAAGAGGTCGATGTGGGGACGTCCCCAGAGATCGCAAAGCGACTGGAACACTGCCCTGTGGAGCAACCACTCGGTGGAAATAACCCTGCCCTGTCGGGACAGGGAGTCGGCTAGGACGTTCAGACGACCGGGAATGTGACGAACAACCACTCCGGCGTGAACATCCTGAGCGAGCAGTAGAAGATCCCGAGCTAATTCGTACATCGGAACCCAGTGCGTGTCGCCCTGGTTCCGAATGTAAGCAACCACTGTCGAATTGTCGGACAGCAGAAGGACCTGGCGATTCGACAGGTGAGGGATCCACTGCCTGAAACTCAGAAGAAGAGCAAGAAGCTCCTTCTGGTTGATGTGTAGAGCTGCTTGATCCTGGTCCCACATACCGTGTAGGGAAAGACCGAGAGGATCCAACGTCGCACCCCATCCGAGATAGCTGGCATCTGCCGTCAGAACGCGATCGGACGTGGATAAGTCCAATGGAACACCCTGCGTAATCCACTGAACATCTGTCCAGGGAAGAAGGTGAGGATAAAGAGATTCCGGAAACGGAAGCACCTGATCCAGAGAATCTACATTCGGCCTCCAACGACTGAGCAGAAAGTGTTGGAGAGGTCTGACACGCAGCCGACCTAGAGGAATGAGATCCGTCACCGAACCGCAGAGACCGATCAGCCGGTGAAAACTCCGAGCGGTCGCGGACGTGGACTGGGACAGAGTCAGAGCAAAAGCTGAAAGAATCACAGCCTTGGCCTGGGGAACCGCTACCAAATTGAATTGGGTTTGGAAAGCCATCCCCAGATGACAACACGACTGAGAAGGGACCAGGTCCGACTTCTCGTTGACTCTGAATCCTAGCGACGTGAGCAAGCTCAACAGACTGGCGACATCCGACTCCAGTAAGGCAGCATTGGAATGCCTCTGGAGGATATCGTCCAGAAGTAGTCACCCTGGACTGTGTGCGATGGAACGCTATAACATGAGACATCAGTCTGGTGAAGGTCCAAGGAGCCAGGTTGAGGCCGAAAGGCATGGCCTTGAACTGGTAAACTCGCCCCAGAAAAGCGAACCTGAGATACTTCCGTGACGCCCGATGCATCGGAACGTGGAAGTAAGCGTCTCGCAGGTCGATGCTGGCAGCGAAATCTCCCTGGTGAATTGATTGGCGGACCGACCTGAAAGTCTCCATGCTGAACTTGGGAGCAATGACTGGTTCAGGATACTCAGATAGATAACCAGTCGGAGTCGGCCGTCCTTCTTCGGCACCAAGAACAGGGGGAATAAAACCTCACTGACTGAATGTTCTTGACGACCTCGATCGCCCCATTTGCCAGGCGATTGCCAATCTCCGTGGACAAAAGTTCCCGACGTAAAACGTCTGAAGGAACTGTGGTTGGAAGAGGCACCCTTGACAGAGTGGGGTGCCGTCGGAAGGATATTCGCAGCCCGGACCGAACAACATCTAACACCCACGGATCGGATGTGATGGTGGCCCAATGGTCTGCGAACTCTGCTATCCTTCCTCCAACCTGGGACGAGTCGAGGTGAGGACTTTCATTTCGAGCCCCGACGAGGCCCGCGAGTGGAGAAACCACCTCCTCTACTAAATGAAGAATCCTGAGACTTCCCTCGATTCTGCAGACCTTTACCCTTACCCCTTGAGTAAGAAGCAGAGGCGGCGGCAAAAGGACCAGCCTTTTGCTTCACAGAGGAAGCAGAAGGGTACTTGTTAGGCTTGGAACGGCCCTTGCCTCCCCTAGAAGGCTGATCAAGCTGACGAAACAGCAGCTGATCTTTGGAATGACGTAGGACGTCATCCCGCACCGTCGACACGGAACCATGGAAATGTTGCGGACCTGCCAAAGAAGCAGATCGAAGAGCAGCACGCTGCTCCCCGGGAAGGGATCGTCCTGTGTCCAGCACAACGTCCCTTCGAACTAATTCCAGATTAGCCGTGTTACAGGCATGCGTGTGAGTAAGATGCATAAGCGCCTTGGACAGCACACGCAAAGGAGCCTGTACCTCGTCAAACTTATCTGGAGGCAGATAAGCAGCCAAAACTGAGACGACGTGATCTGAGAGAGAAAGCATGCCAAGCATCTCCCTAGATAAGCCCAACGTGGACTCCAGAGTCGTCATTGGAATGACGGCAGACTTGGGCTTGGAAAGCCCGAGGGAAGTGGAGTCCTGATCCAGAACCGTCAAAGTCTGGCAGACCGACGGATTGGCGGATTCGTAGGAACGATAACGTACAGGAGGCAAAAATGTGTCAACTCTGGTGAAGAACGAAGTCTTCAGAGCCTTGGAATGCAGCTTGGAGTCCAATGCTGAAAAAGCTTCAACCGCCTGTACCGACTGGCACGGTCGAAGGCGCCCAGAAGCAGGTTGCTCCATAGGCTGTAGGCGCGTGACCGATGATCGCGGCCTGGCTGACACTGTCGGCTGGTTAGTAGGTTTGGGATCAGGCAGAAACCCAAACACAAAGTCAAGAGCTGCCCCCAAGTCCGAAGACTGCTGGACCTCGACATCAAGCATGTCGGACTCCTCCCCAGAGTTGGAAGACACATAGCCCATCGTGGGCAAACCAGCCGACGCCTCCCATGGTGTCGGGACACCAGGGGAATCAGAAACCGGCCTTTTTCCAATCCCGGGAGGCGGCGCCATAGGATGCGCCTGGAAACCACTCGTTGCCTCGCTGGAAGCAACAGGAAGGCTCTTTGATAGAACCTGAGTGAGTAAGGACAGGGCCTCCCCAAGCTCACTGCCCGTACTGGCCGGTTCGACAGGGGAGCGAACCGGCAAAGTGGCTTCACCTCTGACCCTCTTAACCAGCGAAGGATCACGATCCTCCAAAACACCCGACGCGGGACGACGGGCAGCTGCCAAAACATCTGAAGGCAGACGTGTATAGGGGTACGAGGCACCCCGAGGATCAATATAGCGAGAACTCATGAGAGTCACCGCGGACCTCTGCGGGGCAGAAGGTCCAGGCTGCACAAAAGGCGTTGGTCCCCCAAAACTGGTCGTGTGGCCAGAATGAGTGGACGGAAACGCCACGGAGTTCATAGTGCCTCCACTAAGAACATCCGAATCCAAAGACACAACTGTGGTGCTCGACGGCGTAGAGACCACAGAGATGGGTTCGGCCGGCAGCCCCTTCCAACTTCGCCGTGTTGAAGTCAGGGAAGGCTGAGGCCGATATCCCACGTCTACATGTGGTACCAGACATTCCTGCAGTCCCCTGCAGCGAAAAGCTGAGGCCGGCTGAAACTGACGACGAAACAGACGGACCAGCAGTAGTAGTAGATACGTCGGGAGTCGTTGAGGCTGGTGGAATAGTGGAAAGAGCACACCTGCTCGGCTCCGAAGGAGGAGTCACAACCCTAGTGACAGCCTCAGATGTCGACTGGAGGGGGACCGTAGTCCCGGAACCAGGCACCTCTTCACCAGAACACTCAACGGCCCCCGTGGTATCCACTACAGGAAAAGACTGCACATCCCCCACGGAGGAGGAATAACTCTCACCAGACAAGGTCGGCTCGGGAGCCCCCGAACGACCACGTTCTCCTTTCCCGCGGGAGCGGGAGGCACGGCCACGAGAACGAACGACACGGTTAACTGACGCCCAGAAAGTGGATGACCATGATCCACAGACACCACATGGCCGCTCGGCCGAACACCCATTACAGGAGGAACAAGAAGAATGTAAATCGTCCACATGCTTTGGCAGCAGATATTGCCCACAAGGAATTGTCCTGGGCATGATAGAGGTGAGAGGAGCAAAGAAGGTGAAATCAGAAAACAGAAGAACACCCCTAAAGAAGAGAGAAAGGTGACAGAAACAAAGACCCCAGACGGTCGACCAGGAACCACACAACAGGATGACTACTCTCAAAAGAGAGAAGAAAAACTGTAGGAGTGGTACCCCTCTGACACCTAACTCTAACACAATTAGAAAATTTAGCAAATTAATCATTAACAATAATTGTGAAAAATAATAAGTCCGAACCGCATGGCACACGAAATTCGCGCGCGACTCGAGAGAGAACAATTAAAATACATTATGGATATATAATATTGAAGAGAATATAAAGAAAACTGTTCCTGAGAATACAAAGGATACACTGATGCACTATGAATCAGGAATCATCAAACAACGAGCTGGAAAAACACTGATAAGCGTGCAGAAACATCTCGACACGAAGCGGATGATAAAAAGAATGAGTCTTTAGCGACGGTATATGCGCACTGGCAACGGAAGTCGTGGAGTTGTACTTGGGAGAGAGCATCCCGTACTGGGTCTGCGCCGGTTGCACTCGACCCAGTTTTGGCTTATTTTTTCTTGGTGCTTTTGCACCACTTTTCTTTCACAAATTGCTTGGGAAAGACAAAAATAGAGAGTATTTTATCCGAGTTAGGGACTTCCACTGTAGTGCAAGCCTGTAGTAAACAATTGTGAGTAGGTTGATAAGAAATATGTATTACTACGTATTAATTCTTTATATAGGTATCTTATGTGCAATTTGTGGTGCCCAATGCACTGTTTCGTATTAATTTACAGTTATTGCTTAATAAACGAGTAACAGAACATGTAACATAGCTTTTTAGTTTATGAGACAAGGGTCGAATCGTCAAGTCTACATGTAGTCTCTAATATGTTCTGACAGTCATTTAGACCTGATTTCGTAACTATATCTATAAAACATTAAGATTTTTTAGGGGAACAGACGACATGTACACACTGAGCCCCCGCCCGTGGATTCAACTTCGTCGCTCCAGCGCCACCCGTAGGCATATCACGTGGAGAAAATGACTGGCCTGTACCCCATCAATCATTCAACTGAGTTGTTTCAGAACCAAACTAATGCCTCCCCCCCCCCCCCCCAATAGGCCATATGGATTGTATCAACAGGACTATTGTGTGGGAATCAAGGGAGAATAGGGAAAATAAAATGAAATTTCCGTCTTTATTGAATAAACACAATTTATATAGTTGTGGTGTCGGCGTTCCGTAGATTCTCTGCTCGGCGTCATCCATCTCGATTAGAACTTGCTTCTCAAGTTATGAAAAAACACACATTATCTGATAATTTCCTTTTATTCTACGAAAGGCTCAGACGGATGTCATCGATTCACACCAGCTTGCATTTTATAGTGCACAAATAACTGCCATAATAATGTTTTGAGACATTTTAAGTAGACCAGGCGCTATTGTACGAACTGGAAATGTTTCATTCGTAAGGTTGTGTCAACGGTTGACATGTTATTAATCCGACGAATCTGAGAAATGCACGGGCACTCAAACTGGAACTAACTTACCTGAAATCCTCATGAAATTCTTCTCTCTTTGTAATAAGAACCGATTTTCTCCATTGGGATCATCCGCCATAAAAACAAATGTGCGTCGATTTCGCTGCAGTGTTATTAAATGCTGAAATATGGATGATTGCCAGTCTTTCCAAAATCACACTTCTTATCTGAAATTTCCTTTCTTAGGTTGTGTTATTTGAAAACGCGAGTGAACTATCAGGCTAATAAACGGGCACATACGCGAGAGAGAAAATAAAATGTGGAAAGCTTGGGTGAATGGGAACCGGACGGAAGACTTCTTCTTACCTGAAAATGTCAGGTAAATCCATTCCTTACGTTGTGTTTTCGTGATCAGTAAACATCGGGGAATCTTCGGTATGAAAGCCGGGCATGTACGCGAAAGTGTATTTAAAAGTTATTTTGGGGTCGGGCGGGGAGGGGGGGGGGTCGCGTGCCCCATGCACCTAAACGCCAGGAAAGCACTTCTTAAGAAATGGCTTTTCTTCAATTGTTCAGCGACCTAAACAATTCGAAGTAGTCAAACCTTTCGTACGCGATAGTGAAATAAAAACCTTCTGGGCTCTTGAACTATTAGGGAAATAACGTCACTGCTCTGTGTGCAGCTGTTAGAAGACGATGCATAGCAATGGAAATAACGTCAATTGCACTATCTGTTGCTATTATAACACGATGCATAGCAATGGACATAACGTAAATTGCAATACTTGTAGCTGTTATAACAGAATGTACACTACCGATGGTGCACTTCTGGCCAAAGAGGCCAGGCGCCTCGCACTGCCCCGAGGCAGAGGGATGGAGGATGGGAGGCAGCGCGTGCCCTCTTTCGGCAGAAGTGCACTAGTGGAAAATATTTTACAGTCCGAGAACTAACTGTATTCCCCGTGTGTCTATGCCAATGGGGTTGGGTAACGGGTATAATGGCGAAGTGTGGCCGGCAATCACCAAATAATGAAGCTATCCAATTGGCCGGGGGAATTCTAAATCTGTATATTGGACACATGTGGAGGAAGATAGTGCCATCAGCAACGGGGGGGGGGGGGGGGGCGCAAAAAATGCCAGGATACAAGGTCCGGGTGGGTGGGTCCGAGCCCCAAAGTGCAGTTTTTGACAGGTGACATGCAATTTTTTGCCAAATATCATTTTACAGACAAGTAATTACAACCAAAGTGAATTCAAGTGCTTAGATTCATAACTTAGAACAGAATAGAGCATTGATAATGTGTTGGGGGCTCCATGTTAGAATTTCTTCCCCATGTTTTACACTTCATTAGGGGGTGGGTCCTGTTCTGGGTCTGGCAAAAAATTGCAAAACAAAAAAGTGATTCCTAGCTATTTGGTCATGATTTTCACTCCTTTATATTTCTACTACGGCAGTCTGCCTCTTATTAGTGCTTTGTAGCTCTTATTATTTGATTCTTCTGTAAGCCCCAGGATGCCTCATGCCATTGGTCTAGTGTGCTTCCATGTATGGAATAATTGGACAGATTGATAGAATAAAAATCTTGATTGTGGAAAACGTGTATAATTTCAAGGTAAATATGATTCTAGTGACACTAACATAAAAAAATAAATAAGAGGCAATTCATCTCAGACAAGCCACCCTGGCATGGGTCAAAGAACTTCAGTATTAGGTCTCTCTCAGACCAGCTGTACAAACTAAACATTTAACCGAAAAGTAATAAAATGAAAAACAACTATTTCTTGTGGACAGTTGATGATATCCAGGTGGGAACAATATATTTTGGGCAGGGCTTCTTGGTGGTGGGATTCGACTGGTGTCTGAACAGCATAGGCACGTTGTACATCGGGGTAAGGGTTGTGTTGCTTGGAACATGAATGGGTGTATATCTGCAATTCAGTTGATGGAGGCGGGTTCCAGTGGTTACCTGGGGGTCTGATGCTGCATTTCCGTTGTGGCTTTATATGCAGAGAGATTGTTTTGGGGCCATCTGTGGCTAGGAATGCCTTGGATGCCCAAGAGCAGGGCTGGGATATCGGACAAGCTGGTCTGCGGCACCTTTCATGTTTGGGAAAAGTATTTATTTATTTATCTATTTTTGATTTAGGTAATTTGAATACTTCGTTAAACAGATTTTATAAATTGGGGGTGGGGTGGGTGTCCAAGACATGGCTGACAAAAATTTGCATTCCAGGGGTGGTGGGTCCCAAAAATTGAAATTGTAAAAATTTCCACCTTGTATCCGCAATTTTTTGCCTGACCCCCCCCCCCCCCCCCCACCCCCTGTCAGCAATGCTTTATATAATATATAATATATATAATTTCAATAGTACTGCGTGTCATAATACAATTTATGATACGTTGTAATCTCCCGGTATTAACTCATACACAAAGTCGTATGCCCTTTTGATGCCCCTGCCTCTTTGCCCTCGGATACTTCCGGTGCCTTGTACTTACCTGTCTTTTTAACAGTAACTGTTCTCTTTGGTTGTGAAGCTTCCTTTTCTTCGTCTGTTCCTTCACCAGAAGACATGTCTGTAACTAAACTCTCACATCAAAGAACGAATACATGACCACAGACCACACGGTTTCCTCAGCAATCGTTATGGAAGGTAAAGTGTCTCACTCACTGACCTGCAAAATATATTCGAACGAAACGTGCCAGTTCTTTGAAATGTTCTGATTAAAGATCATCAGTTTTCAGTTTCTAAAATTAGAATTGTAGAGCACAGTCCTACTCTATTCAGAGCGTCCAGAACATATTCCATCACAGAGAAAAAAAACCGAACTTGACATATGTATTAGAGTTTAACCCTTTAGGTCAAGTTAGCATGTCGGTGAGTTTCTTGTCTTACTTGCACATGAAGAACGCATACAGGTCCAGCTGGGGGAAGTTACAGTAACTTGGCAGTTGTTCTAATGAAGTCTTTGCTGTCTGAAAGACAAAGACTTCACTAGACTTCGTCGAAAAGTCAAACCCTTATCTTATTATTAGGGTGCAGAAAGTAAGTATAATTTTTCTTACCTCTTAAGACATCTTCAGAATGTGTGACAAGAATCAGATGAACATTTTACCGAAATCAAAATTGATTATCATTGCTTTCCTTGTGAGAATAGATTCTAATTCTCGCAGCAATTTTAAGCCCAGCAACTGAAGCTCAGGCGTTCTCCTGTCAGCGTCGGAGAATGTTAGAATGATATTTATTAAATCCCGATGGAGGGGATTTTATTGAATGTCACACCCACAATAAATGAACCTTTCACAAATACTAAGTCTACAGGGATGATGAAAAGGTCGAGAACTTAGAACACCGAGAAAACTCCTAATGGAGTATTTTAGTGACATGAGGGTATTATTGTAAGTAACTACTATAAAGTGAACACGGTGGTTCATTGGTTAGCGCATTGGACTTCACGTCGAAATCCCGACGGTTTTCGATCCTAACACGCGTCATTTGCGTTTTGTCCTTGCATAAGACACTTCACCCTGATTGCCCGTTTGGGAGAACGGTGGTCCTGTGTACGAAGGCCTAAGGCACGTTGTGCATTTGCCTTTGCCCGATGCCAAGTTGGAGAATTCGACAATTACCTGCAGTTTCTCGGTGAGTCTCGCCTGTACTCCGGCTCGCTGCTCTCGTAAAACTGTCCGACACGACATAACTCTGGCTGTAAAAAATATCGTTAAACCCCAAAACAGGATCTCAAATGAGTCACGATTTGAAAGAAACTTCTGAACCGCGTTCACTGAGATCGATCTGACCCGAGTTTTACCGAGGCTCAGAATAATTTTAGAAAACGAGGTTCGGAAATTTCATATCAAATCCTGACGAATTTGAGAGTCTTTTTATTGCATAATATGTACTTGATTACAGAATGACTTGGAAAAAAGAACGCAGATTTATTACACATCCATTAAACTTTAAACCCTTGTATTCAACGGAATCGCCGCTATGATATAAATGATTCTGTATTCAACGGGTGATATACAAGCCGGAACTTTTTTACCGCACCGTTTAGTTACGCTTCGAAAAGTTTCCAAATTTCGTTATACAATCATCGATCGTCTGTCGCCTAGTGTGAAAATGAAAACATCCAAAGCAAAATAAAGTCGGTTCACAAAAAATTAGCCAAAAATGAGATTATATTTTTAAAAAACCCAATCATTTCCAACCAGAACATTAACGCAGTCCCGTGGCCGTCTTGTTTTGTGGATCCCATTATATCTAAATTGGACAACTTTATTGCGGTAAATCTTCGTACATCTTGACATGCTTCAGACTTCTTTTAAAAACGTTTCTCCCAGCTGTTTTGCAAATCTGCACATATTTGTACTTATATTTTTACTAACAGTAATAGCCACCAAATGGTTAGGCGTGAATGGGCACCAGCCCATTCACGCCTAATCATTTGGTGGCAATTACTGTTAGTAAACAGCGATACGAATTTCAACAAACACTGGTTCCGAAAAGGTTGTTTTGAGTTTTTATCGATCCATATGATCAGTACAGCTTCCCGCGAAATATGACTACGCCATTCCAACTCGTTATGTAAAACACCCACCGATTCAAATACACATTGCGTTCTGTCTATTAATTCAATTCTACTTCCGAAAATAGCTAACTCACAATGTTAAGATATTATATTGACTAGCTAACTCACAATGTTAAGATATCATATTGACTTCTGACGTCACCCGTTTATTAACTGTGTTGTCGACGTCATTCCCGCCAAGTTCTATTTTTCGTACAGTAAATTTCTGATCGCCTCAAACACTTGTCCCATTAACACGGCATTGTTCAACATGAAAAAACACCGGTACTCTAAAATCAATTGGGTCAAAAATTAACAAAAATCAACTGGGTTGAGTGGATATGAACCCAATGGGGCTTCATGTCCACTCCACCTAGTCGATTTGGGTTACTTTTTAACCCAGCTGATTTTAGAGCGTATGTCTCGATTGACATATCATTCTGAACAAGTTGATTTAATTACGTCCTCTTGGTACTCTGGAAGGAACTTTATTTTGGGTTCATATTGTTCAGGATGTGCTTTGTTTTCTTTTGCATATATTTTTTTATAATGTTTTATTCTATACCTAAATGATGCAAACCTTGTTTTACTATGCTTTGTTAGGATAGTTTATGTTGATTACAGTTTATAAGTGTTGGTTGTTCTTCCATTGCAAGTACAAAACTGAAGAGTCCTTCGTGGCTGACAATTTGCGTCACTTGAAGAGATTTACAGAAAAGTTAGCTCCCCTCAATTTCTTTTAACTTTCAGGTAATGGAATTTCATATAAAAATTTCTGTGACCGTTTGAGCGATCGATTCGGACTCCCGCGTTGTGTCCTTGGGCAAGGCACTTAACCCCGGTTGTCTGCATGGGGGCCTGATGACGCCGTGTACTAAGGCGTAATGCACGTCGATGGTGCGCATGTCTTCAACCAATCTAACCCTGCCTGTGCTGCTGTGCGGACTTACGATGTTGCAGAGCTGGCAGCTGCTCGTCGTTGCTCGGTGGTTCTCTCAGGTATCCCGGCTTCCTCCACCCGTAAAACTGTCGCGGTCATGATTAACCATTGTGCATAAATATGTGACCGAAAACACCAATAAATAAATATAAATATAAAAATTTCGAAATGTGAGCGATTTTGTATCATCGATGTGCGCATCATTTCACAAACATCGGGCATCTTCCTGAAGAGCAGAATAAAAATACGGAAGGGTTTTATTGTACAATTTTTTTTCCTTATCAGTTTCAACGTTCGACTATTATTCTCTGTCGATTCCCATTTAAAAATAGGAAAACGGCATTTTCACCATATTTTGAAGTTCTGTAATTTTTTTCTGTTCATTTTATCTACAGCGTGCTGATCGTGACATATTATACAGACACTGCCCTTTCCATTAATATAAAGTATACAGGAAGTGAGATTTGCGATTTTTTCTGGGAAGAATAAAAATCCTGCAAATTACTGCAATAATACATTCGATAAACAGAGGCAAACTGAACGTGAATGTTGGGAGGTAATACTGATAGGTACTCGTAACGACGGGTTATTCATGAAGTAGTTTCTTCTAATTACCTTAGCTTTATTTTCAACTGATGTTATGTCTAGCTCCCCTCAATTCCTTTAACCCTTTATACAACGAATCGCCCGCGCATCCGCCCGCGTAATATGCAAATTCAGCAGCTGAAAAAATATTATGTTTCCAAAAATTACAACAAAACCATATCATGTGACCCCTCTTTGGAACGAGCTCGTCGGGCTCATTCCAATGAGGGGGGAGTTTCACATGATATGGTTTTGTTGAAACTTTTGAAAACATTTAATGATATTTAAAATAATAAATTTTAATATTGTCTGCTTTGGGTGAAGGGTTAAGCAATCAGGAAATTTAAGTCGTACAGTACGTGAAGAGTGGATTGTAAGTAAATATCCCGCGGAGTGGAGTTATCACCCAAACTATACCTTTCATATTTTGTATATATTGACTAAAAACACAAGCAATGTTTCAGCCAATGGACCTCCGGGTTTAACCCGGAGATCCATTGGCTGAAACTTTGCTTGCGCTTATTTTGCTTTGCAACAAATTTGCAATTATTGCTTGGGTTGAATCTCCACTGTGCGGGTGATTTAGTGATAATACACTCCCCACGTACTGTAGGTATGGGAATTTCATATCAAAATTTCAAAATGTTAGCGAATTTGTATCATCGATGTGCGCATCATTTCAAAAACATCCGGTATTTTCTTGCAGAGCAGTACAAGAATACGGAGGGTGTCTTTTTACATGTTTTTTCCTAATCAGTTTCAACGTTCGACTATTATTCTCTGTTGACTCCCATTTAAAAATAGGAAAACGGCATTTTCACCATCTTTTGATGTGCTGTCATTTTTTGTTTTGTTCATTATATCAACAGCGTGCTGATCGTGACATATAATACAGACACTGCCCTTTCCATTAATATAAAATATAGGAAGTGAGATTTGCGATTTTTTTTTCAGGGAAGAGTAAAAAAAACTTGCAAATTACTGTAAAAATACATTCGCTAAACAGAGTCAAATTGAACGTGGGTGTTGGGAGGTAATACTGACAACGTCAATAAAACAGAGAAAGGTCGAGGTCACTCCATCTTAATTTAAATACTAAACTGTTTTGGAATTTAAACGATGCGCCGTCGTCATGAAGAATATCGTCTGCCGCACGTGTGAAAAATCTAGAAAAATGAAGCGGTTTGCAAGTCAAGTGCTCCGTTGACAGAATAATTACGAAATGGGCAACGTCTTTTCAAATATTTCGCGTGGTGATGTCAGACGGTCACATATGCTACTGGAGCCGTAAAGAAAGAAGACACATCGCGAGAGGATTTTAGTCTTATTGGAACATAGTTTTATGAATTGTATTCCTCCCGTGCTATTTACAGGCTATTCAGCGAAGTTGAAATGACATGCTGAAATCATAAGATTTTTTTTTCAAGTTTAATTCCAGTTCAGCCACATCGATGAAATTTGCTACACATTTTGACGTCACACGTCACAAGTTTCTCGTCTTTAGTTTTTCAATTTCCGACATTTACACAAAATAACTTTCAAATATCTTAATTTCATACAATTCTGAAAAGCTACGGTATCCTTTTGAAATTCTGGAAATGCAGTCTGAAGAAAAAAACATATCTAAAAATATGTTGCCTTTCTGGGAAATTCTCAACGGTTTTAGCCGAACTAACCAGTGACGCCATAGAGGTCAATGTCGACAACATTCTAATTCATGAAATTTGAGTATTTTGTACAGGTAAAAAAAAATAGAAACCATTTTAATTTTCCACGTTTACCCTCTCATTTTATGAGCAGTCAAACCTCAAACACCTTTCCGTAACAAGTATTCTTTCATATATCTAAAGGAATAACTGAAGTGGTGCACGGTCCCATTTTTCTTCAGATTGTCGGAAAAAAATTTAACGCTATTACGTAAATGCTGATCGAATGTCGTAACACGTCAAAAGTTAACAGTAAAACCTCGAAATCAAGTGACATTTTATGACTTTTAGTTCAAAAGATATTTCAGTACCCGTCATTTCAAATACAAAGCTGAATTGAACTGAGAACACGCACAGGCTACATTCGGTGTTTTTGCCAGGCTGACTAGGCAAGACTTCGCTGCCAAAAAAGGCAGTGTACCAACCACTTTTGTAATACAACCACTTTTGCAATAAAATTTATTACAAAAGTGGTTAACGCGTACCAACCACTTTTGTAATAAAACCACTTTTGTAATAAACTAACCATTATTGTAATAAACTCATTTCGGTGATAAATCACGGACGTCCATTTTATAGTCGGACACTGGGATGGGGTGAGGGACTAGTTTACCTAAACATGTTTGTGTGTCGTTCAATGGAATAACGTGTCCATTCACCAGTTAAAACATGGTAGTGACTGAAGAAAGTACGCAACCACTTTTGCGATAAACTTTATTACAAAAGTGGTTATCGCGTACCAACCACTTTTGTAATAAAACCACTTTTTGTAATAAACTAACCATTATTGTAATAAACTAATTTCGGTGATAAATCACGGATGTCCATTTTATTGTCGGACATTGTGGTGGGGGTAAGGGACGAGTTTACTGAAACATGTTTGTGTGTCGTTCAATGGAATAACGTGTCCATTAATCTGTTGAAACTTGGAAGTGACTGAAGAAAGTACGCAAGCACTTTTACAATAAACTTTATTACAAAAGTGGTTATCGCGTACCAACCACTTTTGTAATAAAACCACTTTTGTAATAAACTAACCATTATTGTAATAAACTCATTTTGGTGATAAATCACGGACGTCCATTTTATAGTTGGACATTGGGTTAGGGACCCTCATTAAAGATCTCATTCTGATTTGATCACCTTTTCCTGCAACAGAACAGGTGACAGAGGATACAGGTTGTAGATACACTTGAAAGTTACAATTCTCAATTGTTTCTAGGCAAGTCTTGGCTTCCTATATATGCAGCCAAGACTTGCATAGACACAACTGCAAAGGCAGCGAATGTAGCCTGTGCGTGTTCTCACTTCGCTTTAAAGGTAGTATTTCTTTACCTCTGGGTGTTTCTCTCCTCGAAAACAAAGTGCCAAATACTACTAGGGCTAGAGTAGCGACAATAGCGTCTGTAATATGTAGAATTTAGTGGGAAATCCAAGCCAAATAAATAGTTGTCGGGTTGTTTGTGGTAAGTAGATTGACTCTTATACAAAGGAATGCGCCTATTATTGGGCGAATGGGGATTTGGGAGGATCTTAAAACAAAATAAAATCCGTTTCCGTTGTGTTTGGGTGGTTTTGATGATTTGGAAAAATTGTCGGGTCTATTTGGGTAATTAGATTTACTTATATTGAACCGAACGTACCCTTAGAAAACGCCCCCGTCCTATTAGAAGCATTCCAGGCTAAAAGCAACTACAAGATAGTGACCTCCAGTGTACAAAATGGACGTCGGAAACATGTGTCATCTTAACACGTTCTGCTTATGCGCACGAAGACCATATATCACTATGGTGATGACGTCACACGATGACAGGTCACGTGGGCTACCATGACATCAAAACATTATGTAACTGCGTCACGTGAATATGACGTCACACCCACCTCCTACATTCTCTCGCCCAAATAAGGGACGATTTCCACACCTTCTCCTCCTGTCGTGTTGTCATGGGCAGAGGTGATATAGGGGCCTTATCGAAAATATAAGACATCCTTTGGCCAAATGTATATTGCAGTTCTAAGAGAAAAGTGCTCGTTCTTACTTATAATGGCATCGGCACACTCCAAAGGTCGGATATTTCATAAAAATGCGTACCTTTCTGCTTTTTGTCAGTGTCGCCATACAAGAGCTCAAATCAGTTTTTGGGAGAGGGTTAATCTTTTTGATATAAAACGTCCATTTGGTCAAGTAATTATCATGTATTTAGCATTAACGTTCTGGAAATTGATTTTCCGTGTGATAGATATATAACACGAGGCGCTAACGTACAGTATTTTAATACAGCGGTGAACGAAAGGAGGTGATTTGTCTGAATCGTCATTGAAATATAACGCGTAGCTAAAATTCGAGCGGTATAACTTTACATGTTGACTGCGTTTCGCATCAAACGTTGCGCTTTATGAACCGCCAACTTAATCTGGCAATGCAAATGTACCAGGACAACTCAATCACCGTTATGTCATCTGGTTGAAAATTAAACATGGTCATCCTCGGGAACTGAGCGCAAATTCAGTGCAAACACTATCCCATGGGACCGTATTTCAAGAAAACGCACCCTGTTACAGCCGTGCAACAACCGGATCGAGAAATTTCAACTATCGCCCGATACGAAAATGTCTCACAAATTTCCTCTCCGGGTGACAGCTCCCCGCCAGATAGCCTACATGTGCTGCACATGCGCACTGACTCACGCTTCACCATGGCATAACGTGACAACATGGCCGCTCACATGGGCTACCATGACAACATCCTTATGACGTAAATGGGTTGTGTGACTATGTCATCACTTCCCCTCCCCATTCCCTCCACTCACTCATGGGTACTCCCACGTCACATACAGCTGTTATATCGGATCGTCTGGGATCCATAATAGTTTGGCAAATGTTCGACAAAATTCAAGGTGATGATCCCTCCTGTACTACTGAAATTACACACGCCCCCCCCCCCCCCCCCCCCACACACACACACAAACACCCTGCAATCAGTCCTCTTCGCGACGGCCCTGATTATTATTGGCAAAATGGAACTGTCAGTTTTCCGTAGACAACAGAAGTGGACCTGTCATAATATATGTTACCGGACAATTTCCTGGTCGACCACGTTCTGGGGAGCCCCTGGGCCCACAGACACAGGGACACCGTGTTATCGGGGCCATTTCTTGCCCAGGAAGAGCGTGGTCATAAGCTCTTCGTATGACAACCTCCCTCACAATAATTTTTCCAATCGGGATATTTTCGTCTGGATTGAGGTTTCTAGATATCGATTCGCTCTTTCTTGTTATCATATTGTTTTCCCGCGTTTCGATAGAATAGCGGGAAAATTTTGTCGTCGGTGAACAGTTAAAACACGGGTAACTAAAGGGATAGCTCATAATCGCGTATTGGTCACGCTGATCATACGTTCCGAATTGAATGTTGCTTCAGTTCAACCGAGGTGTTGTATTTCGAAAGCACTACCGGTGAAGAGCAACACCCTCGTTGTGAGGAGGCAGGGACACGGTGCCCACTCCTTTCTACGCCATGTTTTTCTGCGTCGGAATGAACTGTTTCAGTGAAACAGCAACCTCATTGTGGGGTGATGGGGTGTTGAAGTCCCACGAGCGTTTGGAGAGCTCTACATTGAGAGAAACAGAAGCTGTACATCGTGTTTTGTGCAGCTGTTCATTTCAAAGTAAAGGCAAAGACATTCCGTTTCTTCGGATAACCAAAACGTCCTGAAAATATTGGCTAATGGGAGCTCAAAGGCAAAATTACAGCAGATAGCATTCAGGGTTTTCGACGAATGTAGGAACAATAATAATATTTCATTATTCACAAAATGGATCCCCAGGGAGAGTAACATAAAGGCAGACGGGTTAAGTAGATGTTCTGATAGTGACGATTGTGGCATAGCTACACATATCTTTCAGGCGCTAGACAAAAAATGGGGCCCACATACCGTGGATAGATTTGCGACGGATTACAATACAAAATGTAGACGTTTCAATAGCCGATGGTGGTGTTCGGTGTCCGAAGGTATAGAAGCTGTTAGTGAAAGTTGGGAAAAAGAAAATAATTGGTTGGTTCCTCCATCGAGGCTTATCGGACAGGTTATAGGTAAACTCCGCAGGGCTAAATCTTCTGGAACCATGATAATTCCAGAGTGGAAATCTGCCCCATTTTGGCCTTTACTTTTTGAGGGAACTCGGAATAGAGAAAGTGGAACTAGAGGCTCTAAAGAGCCTGTAATCGCTCACCTGGAACTACATATAAAAATGTGATTTCCCATAGGCTTTCCATTGTAACTATGAGCTGCAATTGTGACCATGTTTGCAACATTACATCAACATTACATGAGGATCATTGGTAGAAGGTGCCCCAGTCCTCAACCACGTGAAGTTTCAAAACATTTGAATCCATCAAACAGAATCATAGAATGTCTCTGGTGGCCATATTTTCAAACCAACGGGAACAAAAAGAGGATCGTTTGCGGGGGGGCCTCCAATAGACCATTCCTGCCAAGTTTTGGTTGACGTCGGCTCAGTAATTCCAGAGAGAAGATGAAAATGGGATTTCCCATAGGGTTTTTCTATAGTAACTATAAAACCGCAATTGTTGCCATGTTTGCAACACGATCAACATTAAATGAGGAACGTTGGTGGCGGGTGTCCCAGTCATCAACCACTCAAAGTTTCAAAACATTTGGCCCTGTGGTTTCAGAGGAGAAGAGTTTTCAAAATTGACCAATCAGAATCAAAGAATGCTTCTGGCGGCCACGTTATTCATCCAACAGGAATAAAATGAGTAACAGTTGTAGCGAACCTCTCATAGACCATGCCTACCAAGTCTGGTTCACATTGGCTCAGCACTTTCAGAGAAGATGATGAAAATGTGATTTTCTATAGGGTTTCTATAGTAATTATAATCCTCAATTGCAGCCATAATTGCAACCCGATGAAGATTAAATGAGGATCATTGGTAGAGGTGGTTACAGTCATCAGTCACATTAAGTTTCAAAACATTTGGCCTTGTAG
The DNA here is from genome assembly GCA_031216915.1 of Pictodentalium vernedei. Lineage (NCBI taxonomy): Eukaryota > Metazoa > Mollusca > Scaphopoda > Dentaliida > Dentaliidae > Pictodentalium > Pictodentalium vernedei. Next base: position 223,000,554 of record CM062294.1, read on the forward strand.
TTTCAAAGAAGATTTCTTGAAAATGCACACATTTATGAATTCAGTTTCAACAAAAAAATCAGTAAAAGAAGGTTAAATATTTTGAAAATTACAATTTTTCAGACAATGTTCTCTTTCAAATAGCTTTTGGATAGGTAAAGGGTTACGGGAAACACATTTTACTCCAATTTTGTAGTATCTTAAATACTACTACTGGGAAAACAAAACAAACAAAACGTACATGCTTTCCAAACACCTGTCATCAATCAGATTTCCAGATAAGTAACTTGAGAGTAAAACATGTATTAACATAATTACAGCTGCACTTGTTTACAGTAGTAGTCAAAATAAGTTGTAGGATAATCCTATAAACTATGTATCTTTCTCTTCCTACACTGATAAGGCCAGAAGCCGACATCATTTCTGGAAAGCTCTCACTGATAGCTTTCCAAAAAATGTAAGATTCTGATCTTGTCAGTGCAGGAGCAGTAGTTTACTCAGTTTACTGCAGCTATGCTACATCTTATTTTGACTTGTACTGTATACACAATATTATGTTTTTTTCCCAGTTCTCAGTGGAGAAAACTGAAACCAACCCTTACCAGATTATAAAAAAACAAGTATTTTGCTGACAGTGCCGATTTTCGTGCAGACAGGAGAGGCATTGGGTTAAGCATTAGAATATAGCCTCTGGCGGCCACATATTTCCATCTTCTCATAGACCATTCCTGCGAAGTTTGGTTCACGTCGGCTCAGTAGTTCCAGAGAAGAAGATGAAAATGTGATTGCCCATAGGGTTTCTATAGTAAATATAAGCAGCAACTGCTGCCATGTTTGAAACCCGATCAACATTAAATGCGGATCATTGGTAGAGGGTGTCGCAGTCATGAACCATGCAAAGTTTCAAAACATTTGGCCCTGTGGTTTCAGAGAACATTTTTCAAAATCCACCAATCAGAATCAAATAATGATTCTGGCAGCCATGTTTTTTGATGCACGGTAACCAAAATGAGGAGCCATTGTAGAAGACCTCCCATAGACTATCACTGCCAGGTTTGGCTCACGCCGGCTCAGTAGTTCCAGAGAAGATGAAAATGTGATTTCCCATAGGGTTTCTATAGTAACTATAAGCCGCAATTACAGCCATGTTTACAACACGGACAACATTAAGGCCCCGTTTCCTATTAAAAGGTCATTTCCGAGGTTATTGGATATCCTCAGCAAATTGCCTATTTTGAGCTTTAGTTTTAGTTTATGGTGGTGTGGATTTAGTAAATAATTCTCATTAATGGTGATATGGCCAAAATAATCTGTAGATGGTCTTGATTCAAACAGTGTATTGTCAAGTGCATTTCAATTGGGGGTCAAGGTCACGTGGAAGTGTTAAATGACTAACCCAGACCTGTTTGGGACCTGACAATTTGCAGTTTACAAATGGGACAATTTTTGTGAAAATTTGCTTTGAGAAAGCCTTCTGAAAAAATGAATAAGAAACCCATATGTTTTTTATTTGTCAGAATGATCATGTTATGTTGTAAAATCCTCAGTGGAGGAATGAGGAATTCCTATAACACAGTTTTATCACTATGGATGCACGAGAATTGGAGATTTATCCCCAAAATGAGAAAATTTTGACCATTTTGAGCCATATTTTTAGCCATCAACTGTGTCATTCGGCTGAGTGTATTTGAGTGATATTGTAAGATTTTTGTTGTGTACAGTTGTCTCCAGAAAGGGCCATGTTCAGAGCTTCCAGAAACTATATACATTGTGAGTATTGTGAATAGGGAAGGTAATTTAAATGTGAAATATCCTCGGCCGTGTTAATCAGAAGCTGAACATTTCTTGAAAAGCCGACATTTTCACCTGAATAACTGTAACGAGACCTAAATGAGGATCATTGGTAGAGGGGGTGCTAGGCATCATTTATGTGAAGTACAAGAAATTTTGGCCTGGCAGTTTCAGAGGAGAAGATTTTTCAAAATCCACCAACCAGAATCAAAGAATGCCTCTGGCGGCCACATTTTTCAACCCACGGGAACAAAATGAAGATCGTTTGTAGAGGACCTCCCATAGACCATTCCTACCAGGTTTGGTTCATGTCAGCTCAGCAGTTCCAGAGAAGAAGATAAAAATGTGATTTCCCATAGGAATTCTATAGTAACTATAAGCCGCAATTGAAGCCATGTTTGCAACCCGATCAACATTAAATGAGGATCGTTGGTAGAGGGGGTCCCAGTCATCAACCATGCAAAGTTTCAAAACATTTGGCCCTGTGGTTTTAGAGAAGATTTTTCAAAATCCACCAATCAGAATCAAAGAATGCCTCTGGCGGCCATGTTTTCAAACCCATGGGAGCAAAATGAGGATCGCTTGTAGAGGACCTCCCATAGACTATCCCTGCCAGGTTTGGTTTATGTCAGCTCAGTAGTTCCAGAGAAGATGATGAAAATGTGATTTCTCATAGCTTTCTACAGTGACTATAAGCCGCAATTGCGGCCATATTTGTAAACCAATCAAAATTAAATGAGGATCGTTGGTAGAGGGGGTCGCAGTCATCATTTATGTGAAGTTTCTAAACATTTGGCCTGGCAGTTTCAGAAGAGAAGATTTTTCAAAATCCACCAACCAGAATCAAAGAATGCCCCTGGAAGCCATGTTTTTCATCCGATGGAAACAAAATGCGGACCGTTTGTATAGGACCCCTCATAGACCATTCCTGCCAAGTTTGGTTCACACCAGCTCAGCGGTTACAGAGAAGAAGAAGAAAATGTGAAAAGTTTACGGACGGCGGTGAGCTAGGTGAGCTAATAAAGGGGGTTGAATATTTCAAAAGGCGTGGTTTGAGAGGGAATATTGGAATTTTCGGACGCTATCGGTTATGATTTTGTTTGGTAACGTTAAGACGTGACTTTATTGCACCATAAAGTCGGAGTAGGAAATTCATGTTTCATCATTTCATTGAAGGTAGTTACGGCGATCATCATCGGTATTATTGTTTCTTATTGCAGATATCGTTAGTGTCCTGAGCGCAGAGACGTCGCCAGAGGTTTCCGATTGGGGGGGGGGGGGGGGGGGGGTAGGGTAGTGAATTTCCAACTGGAGCGGGGGCACCTCCCGGACCCACCCATAGTTGGAAATTCACTACACCGAGAAACATTTTGAAAATGAAGTCATGGAAGGGGGCATAAAATTGATTCTAGTTATTGAAAGGCCAACACATTTTTGATAGAATTATCAGGTTATTATTATTTTGTATACTTCTTGAAATTAAATGTGTGCTAAACAAATGCTGAAGCTTAGAACTTTGAACATTTCACAATGTCCTAACATGAAATCAGATCTTATGCAGGAATGATCAATTTTCGATGTTTCATCATTTTGTAACTGTGAATGATGGAATTAACTCAGGAAGACGATTTTACATGATGTGATTTTCTTGAAGTGCATTTCGAGGATTTTTGTTTATTACGATAAGTAAACGTACTACAGAAATTTCGTACCGATATCATGCATACTTATGAAGCTCGATATTGCGTAGAATGTATACAGTCGGTTAAAAAATCGGTTAACTGAAGTAGGTCGTAATCTTACAGACATACAAGTACCAAATCCACCCCCAGACAAGATAATCAACAGACCGTATATTTGCTGTAAACGTCTGGTAAAGCATACAGGTGAGGTCTATTTATCAGCTTTGATCGTTACGACCAAAGCTGATAAATAGACCTCACCTGTATGCTTTACCGACGTTTTTTAACGGCTCTCAAAGTGTGAAATCTTTCAAATACATCACCTGAAAAATCTCAAAATATCCACTCAGATGAGGGTTTTGGAACCCTGGAATTTAAATTTTTCATACCGACGACCATCTATCGCCTGATCCAGCCCCCCCCCCCCCCTCCCTCCCTCCCCCCCTCCCACACACACACTTTGAAAATCGTTCAGCCGCCGCCGCCCCTGAGCTGATACTGTAAACGTTTGGAGATTACTATAGGCAGTTAAATTTGTACTCGTAGGTTGCAAAAAAAGTTCACTATAGACTACTTGTTACCAGTCGGCTTGTCGGCAAATTGAGATTGTGTGTGTTGAGATTGTGTTTGTTGTTAAAGGTGTGGCGATGACTATTATTATAAAACGGGTAACTAGAGGGATAGCTGATAATCGCGTACTGGTCACGCTGATCATGCGTTCCGAATTGAAGGTTGTTTCTGTTCAAGCCAAGTGTTCGCCTTGGACACACATACGTTTCGAGAGCAGATATTGTTTTGCCCTAACCTCTTTTTATGTTAGATGGATCAGATGTACGCCCCGCACCTCCCTGTAGAGATAATTGCACATGGGATACAGGAGTTTTTCTAAAGAAATAATGATTTAGAAAATCTTTTATCTCTGGTTTTTCCCAGGCGAGCTTTTACCTCCAATGATAGTGGTAATTATTGTAAAACTTGAAATGAAACGAATGAAGAGGATATCTACCCTGTTTTAGTGAATATCGGAAGCGCTCGTGAAAAATAAAACTTTCGGGTCCACACTCGTGAGATAATTCCCGATATTCACTAAAACAGCGTAGATTTTCTTTTTATTATATGCTACGTGATATTTTACTGCACAATATTCAGCCCAGTTCGACCAGGAGAGACCACCTTTTTGAGGAGCCACCTCTTTTGTGCTAGAGCGTGTTTTGTGTGGACAACACAGGACAACATACCATTTCGGCCAGACAAAAGTGGTCTTTCAAGATAGGTGGTCTTGACAGACCACCTGACTGAAATACCCCTTTTGTCTGGCAAAAATGTTGGTCTCTCAAGAGAGGTTCCACGGTATGTGTATGTAAAAGCAATGAGTTTAGTCATTTATGTATTTGTTTATTTTTTTGACGAAGGTTTGGGTGGGGCATGGCTGGGTTGGGGGAGGGGATTTATTACTTATTTTAAGTCCAGCCCTAGAAGGTCTGATACATGATTTTGTTGACACATGTGTTCTCAGATGTGTTTGAAATAAATTAGCCGTTCAATCAGGTTCAATGTTTAGTAGTTTTTGTGTTACATACTTTCTACAATGGCAATAAGAGTCTGGTGTTTTCGTAATAGGTTTGGATACATCGTTGTACAAAATTGTTCCTGCAGCTGAAATCTGTAACTGTTCCCGACTTCACAAAATTGTCTTTGCTCTTCATCTGAGCCAGCCAATCTCACCAGGGTGAACATAATAGAAATTTAATCAAACGGAACACCCTCAAGATAACGTATCCTTAGAGTGCAGTGTTTGATAATTGCAATTAGTGATACATTTTAACTTGCCTTATTCAATATGTCATACATTTTATCACTATAAGCCGAATCATAGCTCAGTCGCAATAACAGTTGTATAATCGTATATAACCCATGGTAGGTACCCCCTGATAGCTTGAGTGTCTTTTTATTGGTTCTTGAATGATACTTCACTGATTATGGTATACAATTTTGCCCAAAAGTGTCAGAGGAAAAAATTTGCAAGCATCGGAAAAAAATTTGTTTTGTCCTCCTTGACCACCCACCCACCCACCCACCCCGGCATCAGTGTTTTGCAAATTTTGTCCACCCCCCCCCCCCCCTCCCTGATTCGACTGCAAACAGTTTCAAGACAATAACAAAAGGCTACTTATCGTTTCTTCAAGACAACGTTCAAGGCGATGTCATGTGCCGAAGCGTAACGTCATTTTGGAAGCTACTGAAAAAAATCCATCGTTCCCTGAAAATATTATTCAAACTTTCAGGTCCACGCTCATGAGATAATTCTAGATACTGACAAAAATAGAGTAGATTTTCTTTTTTATTATATGCTACGAGACATTTTATTGCACAATATTCAGCCCAATTCGACCTCAGATGCGTTTCAAAACAACAACAACGATCGGCTGATCGTTCCTTCAAGGCGACCTGATGCGGCGTAGCGTGACGTCATTTAGAAAGCTAGTCGGGGATATTCCTCGATATCCATCGAATCGATGGATATCGAGAAATATCTTTTAGATAATTTACAATAATTCACAGGCTAGCATATAATAAATGTTTATATGCGTGTATCTACCATTCATTTACTCTGAAGTTTAATGGGACTGTGAATAAAGTTCAATACACCAGTTGGCTTGTCGGCAAATTGTGATTATGTTTGTTGTTGTGTGTTAACGGCATGGCGATGACCATACTTTCTTAGAGGCTAGATGTGATGCTTCAATTTATGTCACACACACAGTTGGTCCAGAGGCGGCGGAAGTTTGATAAAAGTGGAGGGACACAAATTTTCAAGGCCATCATGGCTCAGTGGGAGAAAAAATTACAATCGTATATCAGTAAACGTACCGTGACACACTTTTGTGTCTCGTTTTGATGAGCATACCGCGGAGTGGTCACTGTCCTGTCCATTTCTTTCACTTCAATCATCTGGAAGATGGTCAAAGTAAAAGAAACGGACCGAAGGTGCCAGGTGAGATTCCTTGGCCAAATGTTGTTTGGATTTGATAATAATATATTACAGGAAAGCCTGTATATTGGAACATTTGTAAGCGCCCATTTCAACTCATTGTGTAACCAAGCAACATGTCTGTGGAAAAAAGTGGAGGGGAACGTTTCCCCCGTGCCCCACTGGTTCCGCCGCCTCTGAGTTGGTCCATATAAATGGACGGCTGTGGTAACCTATTCAGGTAGTTGGGGACCAGCATGCCAATGGGTAATTTTTGGGGGGACAGTACGCCACTCAAAACATTACTTTATACCGCTGACCACCCAGACCGATATAAATAGGAACAACCAGTTTGCTATAGACAATATTATATAACACTAGTGAACTATTATTGATCTTAATTACAAGTACAGAATGGAATCGATTGGTTGCTGCCGTCACTATGCATAAAATCGATAAATCATTAACTCCCTACAAGCAACTGGCAGATATTCCTGCCCAGAACAGAAAATCTCTTTCCACTGAACTAAGTATAATTTGAACCAGAGGCTGCGGCACCAGGGGCACAGTGGACACGTGCCCCTCCACGTTTTCCGCAGGCATGTTGCGCGGTTACACGGTGAGTTAATATGAGCGCGTACAAACACGTCAATATACAGGCATTCCTGTCATATATTATTTGCAAATCCAAACAACATTTAGCCAAAGAATCCCATCTTCGGTCGCTTCGCTCCGGTCCTTTCCGTCTTCTTCAACCATTGAAGATGATTGAAATAGAAGAAATGGACAGGACACTGTCCAAACCGCGGAAGGCTCATCTAAATGCGAGACTATTGTGTGTCGTGGTACATTTACCGATATACGATTGTTCCTTACCTCCCACGGGGTCGAGCAATGGTAACCTTGAAAAATTTGTGCCCGTCCACTTATATCTAGCTACCAGAGCCTCTGATTTGGACACTATTAAACAAATCTCCCCTCCCCCAACCCTTTAATTGGCAAGAACTTGCGGGCTTTCTTATCCTCATTACACAGAAGTAACGGAATGCAATACACAGAGCTATGTGTTGGGCACTAATCAGGGTCGTGGCGAAATGGGAGGGTGGGGGTGGGGGTGCTCACCCCCCCCCCCCAATCCTGGCAACAATTTCCTGTAGTTGGAAATTCGGAGGGCAAGTGATGAGGTGTTGGAAATTCCATCTATCTGGATTTTAGAGCTTCTTTGGTGATGCTGATGTCTCCTTTACTTCCTAAAATCCCAACTCGGTTTCAAATCGGTAAAAAAATCCAACTGTTACTATTTACAACTGCAGTGTACGCAATATCGAACTTCATAAATACGCATGATGTCAATCGGTACGAGATTTCTATAGTACCGGTACGTTACTTATCGGAATTAAAAAAGGAGGAGTCCAACGCCAAAACCACAAGGCCATTGCACATCTTCAAAAAATCGATGGCTATAATCTAGCTTTTTAGATGGAGTTCTTGTGATTACTTGGCTCACTTTCATTTCGGCAGCTGCATGAAAGTGTGAAACGTGCTGGTTGCAGTACAACGAAAATGCTGTGGTTCAAACGAAGACTGGCACGGGCTGTTTTATGTTCAGTCAATTCAGGTTTCAGGTCAAGTCATTCAAATGATGAAAAGGGAATCTAATTCATAACTCCCATACAACAAGCGGGCAGTAACTTGCCTAAATTATTGGAGGGCTGTAACAAACTTTTGTCCGATGACAAGTTGAAATTGCCAAACGGACAACATTACAATTATGGCAAACAATTCCAGTCACCAGATAACTCAGATTTATGGACATGTACAGAACTTTGAGGACATGCATTTTCTCTAAACGTTGTCTCAAACTTGAACGCTTAATCACCAATAATGATCCATTAAATTAAAAAGATTAGCGATGATTTAGGGAGGGTACAATTAAGTAACAAAACTGCAAAATGAAACACGAATTATGAACATTGTATAACATTCTACTGTCATACAATTTGGAGACCTTCGTGAAAGCTTTGTGTTGTGGGTTTCAAGGCCTGAACAAACCATCATAACTCGACGATTTTTTAACAAACAAATCTTTCACTCGATTATTGGCGCCTGCCACCAAGCTACTTGAGGGGTTATTTAAGGCACCACCATCTAACTGTAACCAGGCCCTTAAGTTCTTCCCAACTAACGACGGTAAACGCTGTGCCCAAATAAGATAACTGTGCCCAAATTATGCTGAGTTTGAAACTTTTTCCAACGTTTTGCACTGTTTCGGCAATATGTGGTTTGCCACGTTTCCCTGATGCTTGCAATGTAGCTTAGAGCTTACCCTAGAATCAAACAATACAACAGATAAATAGTTTTTTTAAAAAACCCACACAGTCAGATAAATAATCTTTTAAAAACCCACACAGTTCGCCATAGAAAAGCAATCGGCGTATACGACACTGTCGCCGTCGATTGCTTTTCTGTGGCGAATTCTTTATGATCATGCACATAAAGCTTGAAATCTATTATATTCATGTTTGTGGCATTTCACAGTAAACGCCTCGCGTAATTTACATTCAAATAGACCTTTGGCTCGACACTGGGAAACTAAGAAGCCTACTCGAGTTAGCCGAGTAAACTTACGTCAATGGGTGGTGGGAGGGAACCAGTGATGATGGTGAAGAGCTTTTACAAGGGCTTGTAAACTTGCATTTTAAGACGGGGGACCTGAAACCTAAAACAAACTAGGGCTGTCACGATTTTGTAATTTAGGAATCGATTAATCTTCGAAAATAATCGATAATAATCGATTAATCGTACCTAGATGATCCTCCCTCTCTCTCTCTCTCTCTCTCTCTCTCTCTCTCTCTCTCTCTCTCTCTCTCTGAAGTCGATAAAAAATGAAGTTCAAGTCAGTTGACCTACCTCCGGTATACAACGAAGACGATCCTCTTTTAGGTACATTCAAAGCCTCGATGTTTTGAACTTTTGAACCGCCAGTGTGATAATCAAGACCGGTCGGCAGTTGCGAACTTTGCAACTGCCGACCGGTCTTGATTATTACACTGACGATTCAAAAGTTCAGAACATCAAAGCTTTGATGAATGTACCTGAAAGACAAATGCTTCCAACGGCTTCTTGGGGTTTAACATTGATGTTCTTAACTTTTTACCTTTAGAAACAATAGTTTTTTCATCCAGTTTTCTTTTAATTATTAAACGTCTAAAGCGGGATACAATTTACCGATTATTCGACAACGAAAAATACTAATCGATTTCGCCGTGACCGATCAACAATCGATTAATCGATTAATCGTGACAGTACTAAAACAAACGCCAAGAAGAAGAAAATATTGGTGCTTTATCTCCAACCATGCAGGCCACATTCATATTTGCCGTTGTACACAAATGAGACTGATCTAAATTTCTGATTGTAACAATATGTGACGGAGGATGACTGATGATATGGTCTACACGGATGTGGAGGCGCACCTTTGAAGACATCGTTATAATTATCACATTCTCGTTTGAAAAAAAAAATTGCAAAGCCTTTATCTTGGACGAAAAAATAAATGGTTTGGTTCAGGTTACAAACAATAGAAAAATAGAGTCAGTAAGGCCTACAAAAATAAAAAAATCTGTTTCTCAGGCCCTCCTGCATGGTCTTTGTGGCTGCCGTAGGCTCTCTTTTTATAACCAATTTAAACTTTAAAAAAAATTAAAATTAAATGGTTTATGTCTGATATTTTACCCAAGTTAAAAAAATTGATGGGTTTGTCCCTTGAGTGCAAGAAGGCTTTGCAATGCTTTAGCATTGCAAAGCCTTCTTGCACTGAAGGGATGAAATACACCACCACCCATGCTATTCTGTAGATTATGAGGCCTAAAACTTGAACCAAGAACATGAACTTTTGATGGCTATGAAGTAATTACTGAAATAAAAAATAAAATAAAAAATCGCTCGCCCGCATGCAATTTCACAAATAATGGCCTGAGAAACAGAAGATCTACTTTGTGTGGCCTAAGTCAGGATTGTTGATTCTGTTGATATTTTATTTTCTCATACAATCGTTTAACCGTCCACCCAACGTGACGATCACGATCAAAAGAAAAAATCGCTATTTAAATTTTATTACATTTTAATTTTTTTCCTCAAAAACATAGCTTATAACCCCTAATTGAAACGAGTTCACTGAACTAGTTCCCAGGATGGGTCATAAGCAGGGACGCCGGAAGCACGGAGGCAGAGGGGAGTCGTCACTCATTTTTTTTCAATTATTTATTTTTCAAGTAAAGCTAAAATACACCCCAAATGCGTTTTGGGAGCTTTCAAAATTCAATGGGAGAATTGGGGTAGTTTGGGAGGAAGTGCCTTTCCCTCCCGATGGAATGGGGACAATTCCTCTCAAACACCTCCATCTCGGACCTTCGCTCTTCGAGACATGCATGCATCAGCATGTCATGGCTGGGCTGCTAGTGCGAGTAAATGTCCTTTTCCCGGGGTCTTACCCTGCCCCCTGCCCTGAAGTACTTCCTGGTCATAAGCATGTTTTGGGGGGAAATAAAAATGTTTAGTCAATCATTTTTTTTAAAGTGTCGCCTGATATTTTGGGATTAGGTGAAGGGTTGAAAGTATGACAGTCACCTATTTTCACGGTGCACATGCATTTGTAGCTCGGTCCATACGTATCTTCTGATATCATTTTAACCCTTTACCCAACGTAACGGCCAAAAACCGGCCTGCGCTACTCACAAAAATCGCCAATTAAGTTTCATTATTTCTTCATTTTTGTCTCAAAAACATAGGTTATGACCACTCTTTAGAACGAGCTCGTCGAGCTCATTACAATGAGGGGTCATAACCTATGTTTTTAAGACAAAAAATGGAAAAAATTAGTTATTCAAGAATTTTTTTTTGCAAGTGTCGTCTTCTTTTCACGTTAGGTAAAAGGTTAAATGGAGATAACAGTTTTGTGAAGTGCTTATGAAAAGATTAGGATCGAGCATGAACATTCAGATCATTTGGAAGACCTGAACCATTTCATTTTCTTTCCTCGGCATTAGTAGTAGTGACTTTCAAAGAAATCAAGCTGAAATACTCTTCACAACGTAAGCAGACGCAACTATTTAGTTATTACTCGTACTGCAGGAAACGCTCGCACACATTGCGGTGTGTAACGGCCGATGAAGTGTACCGTTCACTTGTTTGGACTGTATTGTTCCGATAGTGCTGCTATGGGGGCACGGTGGTCAGTGGCGGCTCATCCTATTTTCCAGGGTAACCGAAAGATTGAGCCCCCCGTACCTAGGAAGACCACTGTATCCAGCTATCCACTGTTTGCCAATTAACTACCTATTTGGCAGTAAATGTACAGGCAGCTGATGCAATGCAGGTAATTTACACCTCCCATTAGACTCCCAGAGTGAAGGATTTTGCCTTTTTTACCCCAAATTTCAAACTTTTATCCGGGGCGAACCAAGATCGGCCTGGTGCGTTAAGCGTCCCAGGGCAACTTCCGACCAAGGGCCCCTCCGATCCCCCCTGATGGTGAATCATTGTTTAAAGCACTGGACTTTAAATCGAACGGTCGACGGTTAGAGCCTCGCTCGCGTCATCTGCGTTGTGTCTTTGGGCAACACACTTCATCCCGATTGCCCACGTGGGGGTACGGTGGTTCTGTGTGCTAAGGCTGCCAATGCTGCACTTGCCTTCAAGCATTGCTAACTCTGCTTGTGAAGAGTGTGTTAGTAAGTTTGGGGGGGGGGGGGCGTCAGTTGCTCATCGCTGCTCGCTGGTTCTCTCCGGGTAGCCCAGCTTCCAACACTTCCTGTAAAACTGTCCGACACCATATGCCGCTGTCAGTTGAAAGTGTCCAATAAAAGCTACAGTAAAAACTCCGACAAACAAACATTGTACTGTAATACTGTAAAATGCAGTGTTTTTTAAGAGCTGAAATGATTAAGAGGTTTTCTTGATGGATTAATCACGTGGATTAACCTTGATCAACCGATTAATCACATGTCCAAATAGATATCTGAATAATTGCCATATCGTTGATGATTTACAGCATGAACCCTTTACCTAACGTAACAAACAAAACCGACTAGGCCTGTATACAACAATCTCCATTCAAATTTGTTATGTTTTCAATTTTTGTCTCAAAAACATAGCTTATCACACCTCATTGGAACGAGCTCGTTCCAATGAGGGGTCAAAAGCTATGCTTTTTAGACAAACATTGAAAATTTTTAGTAACTCATGAATTTATTTTGCAAGTACCCGCAATGGGTAAAGGGTTAAGAATGACCATTTCCAGCTACTGATACAGTATGATGATCATGCAAGTAAACAAGTATGTCAGCAAGTAACTTGCATGCTTTACTTTGCCTCATATAATTGGTGTAAGTCAGTGTGACAATGTTTGTCTGTTTTGGAGCAAGTGTGTTCCTTTGTTAACCCATATAATACAGTAGCTCAAAAGTAATGGGTAATCGATCAATTACTTTTTGGATCGATCAAAATTTTGATCATTGATCAATCGATTAATCGATTAACCGTTTCAGCTCTAGACTGTTTTTCACTTTTCGGTTGATGAGATACATCACGCATGTACATAAAACTTGGCTCTTTTATCAGATTATAACCTCCCACGCACTGACCGTATACATCACTAGACAATTTCCAGCTGAGGGACCCCTCTCGGGACCTTCATTGGTAAGCCTCATTTCTGTGTGTTTCCTGTTAACCCTTTTCGGCATAGTGCGCCATGGAATATTTATTGATTTATTGGTGTTTAATGTCACATACTTATGCACAACGTCAAATCGTGACCGTGACAGTTTTACGGGTGAAGGAAGCCGGAGACCCGGAGAGAACCACCGAGCAACGACGAGCAGCTGTCAGCTCTCCAACATCGTAACTCTGAACTCTCCACCGCGACACAGGCAAGGTTAGATTGGTTGAAGACATGCGCACCATCGACGTGCAGTACGCCTTAGTACACAGCGTCATCGTGCCCCCATGAAGGCAATCGGGGTTAAGTGCCTTGGCCAAGGACACAACGCGGGGGCGCGAATCAGTCGCTGAAATGGTCACCCATCCAACTACTATTTGCGCTCGACGTTGCTGCTTAACTTCGGTGATCTGACGAGAACCGGTTACCGCGACGCCACCGCCCCCCCCCCCCCCTCCCCGGAATGAGACAATCATTATCACCCACTGAGAGATATCTTTAAAGGCTTAAATTAAGGCTTTACTCCGACTGATGAGAACGACGACATTCGGTCACACGTGTGGTTGTAGCCATAATCATTACTTATGAAAATAACTGGGGGATCACAACATGCCAAGAACGGCTCTACTTCTACTTGCAAATGTTATATGTGCAGGGAGAATTATAACTTACTATTGTTTACTTTTAAGGAAGAACATTTCTTATACTCAATTCAGAGATCATAGGTTCTCAAATGGGGAGCTCCCTGACTATCGAACACGGACACCGTAAGTCAAATTTGACACGCAGAGGGATCTATGACTGTAAGAAGGGCTGTCACGCTTTTTGAATTTAGGAATCGATTAATCGTCGCAAATAATCGATAATAATCGATTAATCGTACCTAGATGACTCCCCCCCCCCCCTCTCCCTCTCTTTTATGTCGTTAAAAATGAAGTTCAAGTCAGTTGACCTACCACAAGTAAACAACGAAGACGATCCTCCTTCAGGTACATTCAAAGCTTTGATGTTCTGAACTTTTGAACCGTCAGTGTAATAATCAAGACCGGTCGTCAGTTGCGAACTTCGCAAGTTCGCAACTGCCGACCGGTCTTGATTATTACACTGACGGTTCAAAAGTTCAGAACATCAAAGCTTTGAATGTACCTGAAAGGCAAATGCTTCTAACGTCTTCTTGGGGTTTAACATCGACGTTCTTGACCTTTTACCTTCAGAAACAATAGTTTTTTCAACATTTTTTTTTAATTATTAAACGTCTAAAACGGGGAAAAAATTACCGATTCTTCGACAACGAAAAATACTAATCGATTTTGGCGTGACCGATCGACATTCGATTAATCGATTAATCGTGACAGCCGTAACTGTAAGTGGCGTTTGCCCAATAGGGCAAGCACATTTTGTGGAAAAAAACGACTGCCTGGGATTAACAGTAATTTGCGTTGGGCAATCACTCGTCAGTTGTAGTTATATTTTAATATTTCCTGGTCGACCGTTGTAGAATGCCCAACAATTGCCCGATGACTGCTAGACAAAAAAATAATGGAGGGGTGATACACCCCACCCTCGTGATTTATGGCCCTGACAAAAGGCGATCCGTACGGGAGCCGGTGGCGGCAGGAGGCCCCTGGCCAGAACTTGCACGGGGCTGTGGGACATAAAACGCTCCGGGCCGACCATAGTTCAATCTGGTGACAGAACAACGAAACTTCGGGCCAGAAGAAGCCAAATCCATCACTCTAGGAGTCGGGATCGCGGTGGCTCGGTGGTTACGGAATTGGACTTCAAACCGAAAGGTTCACGGTTCGGTCCCCGCCAGGAGTAACTACGTTGTGTCCTTCGGCAAGGCACTTAATCCCAATTGCCCACATGGGTGCACGGTGGCGATGTTTACTAAGGCGTACTGTACGTCGACGGTGCTCTTGTCTTCAGCCAAAGCTAACCCTGCTTGTGTGAAGTTAATACTTTGGGAAGTTTGGCAGTTGCTCGCCCTTGCTCGGTGGTTCTCTCCAGGTACTCCGTAAAACTTTCCGACACAAGGTGACCCTGGCTGTCGAAACTGTGGTTTATCCCCAGTAAATAAAAAAATAAATCATTCTAGGAGCCTATTGAGAGATGAACATTAAAACCCTTTACCCAACGCAGACGATATCAAAATTTATTATTTTAAATATCATTTTTTTAAATTTTTCAAAAAATTTCAACAAAACCGTATCATGTGACCCCTCGTTGGAACGAGCTCGTCCAACGAGGGGTCACATGATATGGTTTTAGTGAATTTCGTTTTGGTGAATTTTTTGAAAAATAATATTCAACTGCTGAATTTGCATGTTACGCGGGTGGATGCGGCCGATTCGTTGGGTAAAGGGTTAATGAACCGAATATCCGAATACCGTATATTTTCCTTTCGATAATTGGCGTTGTATCAGTTGCCTGTATATTTACTAAATGGGCGGTTAATTGGAGGACGATGTGATAACTGAATACGCAATATAATTATTTATTGACGGACATATTTCATGGTGATTTGACAATGGCTGCATGGCGAAATAAAAACGGTCATTAAAAGAGCTTGATTCAATGGGACCCCATTCCCAATAGGGCCCACATAGGCGCTAGCACCGAGGGGTGGGGATAAGGGGGGCGGGGGGGGGGGCAACTGCCCGGGATTTTTGGTGTTTTAAAAAGAGTAGGTTGACCTATCGATACATCTGAGCTGAAAGTCGTGGGAAGGCTGTTGGAACGGGCATTCGACTCTAGTGGAGGTAGCAAGAGAACGCTGCTGCATTACTGTGTAGTGTGTACTGATCAGGTTCCATTCATATAAAAAAAAACATTTTTTCCAGTTTGTTGGTTTTCCACCGGTCTTTCCTGCATTCTGGTGGTTACGATTATCTTTGGAGAAAAAATGCACCATACACACAGAAATACAGGTAATAAATTACCCAAATTGTAAGGAAACAGCAGATATTGTCACGAAAATGCAGGAGAATGCTTCTAGTACTAATTTAAACAAAATTTCTGGGCGAGGACCCCCAAACCCTCGCTTATCACTTCGCGCCTTCGGCGCTCGCAGGGCCAGTACGAACGCTCTTCAACGCATTGCTTCGGGACCCGTCCTCGCTCTCGGCGACCCTCGGCATACGGACTGGCACCTCTGGTTTTCGGCTACCCTAGCCCATAGGACGAGCCGCCCATGGCGTGAGCTGTAGTTGGTTGCATGGCGTACTACAGTATTATCTGCGATAACACAAATACATCCGCTACGCCTGGTAGTGGATGTCCTTGTGTTGTCGCGGATAATGCCGCGTCTCCCGGGCTCAGTGACGCCGGAAGCACAGGGGCAGCTGCCTCTATAACTCCCCCATCACGGGCTTTCGACACATGAACGATTCGGCATGCCACGGCACGGCTGCTAGTGTGAGTAAATGCCCTTTTCTCGGGGGTCGTGTCTCTGTGTTTGAAAAAAAAATTTAAGTCTTAAAGATATGGAGAGCGCGCCGGTGATATCTACGCACTTCCTGGATACTCCCATGGTGATGTCGAATAAATCATTTTTAGTGGCCACTCTCACGATAGAAAAACAGTATTTGTGAAAACCGACATCTCCCACCGCCATCCGCCATCCGCCACCGCAGTACGAAGAAAGAAAGCGGAGGCTGAAATGCAATTATAAGTACTTACTGCGAACGAAGAACTATAAATGAACTTAATGATGGCTGGATAGCAGCTGGATAGTGCCATTGTAGAAATCCTTCTAATCTGTTAGGCTGATCGCGATCTCAGGGCCCAAACATTTTATCTATAATGTCTGTGTCACGAATTCACGAGGCATCGAAAAACTAGGAAGCTAATTTATGCAATTCCGGAGAGGATAATTTATTCGATTCATGGAAATCCACTTCGTTGTGATCTTCCTGTTTCGAAAGGCAATTTCACGACAGAATTCCGCGAAAAAGGTTGAAGAACATTGCCAGACTAATGAGATAAATGAACGAGAGATCAAGTGAAACATTTAACATGCGTCGTCGGGGCAACTGAAGGCATTGTTTTACTGACATGTAATTTCGGCCGCATCACCCTTATATTATGAAATAATTTTTCACATTGTATTGGAAGTGAAGCGCGCCACACACGTCTACCAAGAACACGCATTGTAATATGTTTTCGCACTGCGGGGAATTTGTGTAATTGTGCCGTGGTGATGAAATAATTCATCAGCCATTGTCGCTGAAGACTTTTCTGATAGACCGAAAAAATTTCTTGTAATTTTAGTTTCACAAGTGAGCAGTCACGGCGGAACCCGTAGGTGGTGACGTAAGTGCGGAGCCCTATGCCCCCCCCCCCCCCCCCCATTTTGTCTCACTTTACATACATTTTATCCATGGAGGTTTTTTAATCTCTATCTTTTTATTTATTATAATTACCCGAATATCGGATGGCCCATGCCAAAACATTCTGGAAAAACTAAGAAAGAACATTGTTTGCATCAAAAACATAGCTTCGTATCCCCCCATTGGGAGGGGCTCAATATTGACCTGGTTGGTTCAGTTAACTCTGTGCGTCTTGGCCATTTGTGCCCCCCCCCCCCCACTCCCCCGCCAATCACACACACATACCCTCACACTCTCTTAGATATACA
Source organism: Pictodentalium vernedei (assembly GCA_031216915.1). NCBI lineage: Eukaryota > Metazoa > Mollusca > Scaphopoda > Dentaliida > Dentaliidae > Pictodentalium > Pictodentalium vernedei. The sequence continues at coordinate 223,018,334 of CM062294.1, forward strand.
CAAACACACCCTCACAATCTCCCACACATTCTCCACACCCACACTGTAATTTATCTTCCGTTCCAACCGCCCCCCCCCCCACCCACCCCCAACCCCACTGAGTATTAAAAATTCGTTTATCAATTTTGAAAAAAATTGGATGTAGCTGGTAAGATATCATGATCTCCGTATTTTCCTCGTATTAACCCTTCGGACTCTAGTGGTATCTTCCATGCCAGTTCAATGGCAGCAATTAGAAGAGTCTATATTTATTATTTGGGGTAAACCAATCAGTATTTTCAACGTGCCGCCTCGGGCTGCACGTTGAAAATACTGATTGGTCTACCCCACAATATTCACTGACGTTATATAATGACGTTATGACGTATCATGTTCTTGGTCGGAAAAACGGCCGCTAGGGTTCAAAGGGTTAACTTATCGGCAGAAACATTCCTTGATCATATATTAGCTAATTCCCCTATCTAATAGCAGGCATTTTCATTTAACTAATTTAGACATCCCTGTCTGATGTCGCCATGAAAATCGACGTTCGATAATGTTATCTCCCTTGAAAGCATTAGTCGCGTGAGCGCGGTCCAATTAAGAAGCAAGTAATTGTAAGAAAGCAGCCGTAGAAAATAAAGCCAAATTTCTTTTTGTTACTTTTAATGAACGTGAACAACAGGCAGCTCCCAGAACTGCCTGTTGGTTTCGTTTAATATGAAAATACGTGACACGTAATGGTGCACACCAATATTGTTAATTTAGGTAAATATTGCAGGCCCCAAGCAAGATTTTTCAGGAAAGTGGTGGTATATATCGCAGAAATAGCAGCGGTTGTGTGAAATATAACAATTTGCCAAAACGTGCTGTACAGCGACATCCAATAAACACAGAACCACACATGTATGTTCATATGTTAATGTGGCGACAGATATGGCAATCGAGAAATTTTGAAAGATTGCGGAAGGATCAAACTTGAGACAAGCTATAGTAAAACAAACCTTCATTTTTTAAACTGACAAAAGATCATAATTCAATGGCAAATTGGTCCATTAGGGTTTAACAACACTTTCAAAAACCAAGGCTATATTATGAGCGGGATTGTACGTCAATTTCAATAACTAAGATTATTATATCACGTTGTTAGTTCCAAGAATCCTTCCCACCTTTCAATACCTAGACAAGCAAAAGAGCCATGCGTGGAGTTACTGGTCCAGGCAATTACTCTATGGCTCATTTGTTCGATGAGATTCTGGTCGTTCGAGCAATCTGAGATGGTTAGCAAGCCTGTGCTAGTAATGGTATAAGGCTGCAAGAGTGGAAGGATTTGGTAACAACTGTAAAAGCTAATCATAGAACAGACGATGGTAATATTGGGAAAATCAGTAACAGTGGTGTTGGAGATATGAAGATCATGGAGAGGTCTGGAACTGGGCAGATGCTAGGAGCTAAATTACCATCAGGTATATATACTACATCATCATGCCATAGGTATACTCCTATACCCGAGGAGCATTAATAGTCGTAAAAGAAATCGCTCTTTCGATACTCATTTGCTCAATGGGATTTTAGTCGTTCGAGCAATGACTTTTTCAGTAACTGCTCAAAAGCTTATTTGCTCGATAAAATTCGAGTCGTTCGAATAATACCTAACCCTGCTTGATTGTATTTTGGGTTTGAGGATCAGAGAGGACTTCGTTATACACAGGGAAGGCAAAAACAGAGAAGGCCAAGACAAAAGTGTACCCCCATAGGGATTCAGTTTTAAATCGTGTACAGAGTGTAAAAAAAAAGTTGTTTTTACATGATGGTCCAGAACTCTCACAAGTAGTTTATCGCATCTTAGACCGTTCAAACAGCCGCTGGCGAATTCGACATATCGCTCGGAAGGAAAAATGTATGAAATTTGAAGAAACATCAACCTAAAAAAATTTCTCAACGTTCTCATCGCGGATTAGACCTTCAATCTATCGTTGGTGAACGCAGGCAAAAAAACGCTTTGAGAGTTCTAGACCAGCATAAAATGCGTTTTGAGAGTTCTGAGCCACCGACGTTCGCGATCGCGTTTCAGACGGTCGAGGGTGCGATCCGATCGGTAAAAAACGATTGAGAGTTCTAGACCAGGAAAAATCGATTTCAAAACGTTTTCTCGACGTTCGCCAACGGTGTAAAGTGGGTGTAAAGTGAAGTTACTCATCGACGATTTTTTTCCAAACTAAACAGAAAAAAACCTGAGTTTGGAAAATCCTACGATGTAAATCGTCGCGCCACGTTTGCCATCGCGGTGTGCGATCGATCGCCGAGGAAATCATTGGAGGGAACTGACGAAAACGTGAAATCCTCGCGAGTTTTGTGAGGTATTTATACTCTCCATGCAGAGAACGTTTTTCAAACGTATTGTGAATATACTAGCAATGTAGTGACAACGATTTGAACGCACTAAGAACATTTGCAATACGTACTGCAAATGTATTGCAAACGTATTGTAAACGTTCTTAGTGCGTAGTGACAATGATTTGCAATATGTACTGCAAATGTATTGCCAAAAGTATTGTAAACGTTCTTAGTGCGTTGGCGTGGGGAGAGTATAAATAGAGCCTCCTGAGTGCTACAATCATCAGTCTGTTTTATCAGGCTGACGAGCAGGTCGCATTTCAAGTGATCCTACTGTAAACTTACTGCAAAAACGTAGGAAGAACTCCATTTGTCACGCTTGAATGTATTACAGGTTTTCATTCAATAAGTCATTTTTTCACTTGAATCGTTTTAACTGAAAACTATTCTATAGATGAAAGCGGAACAGTTCAAAAGTTTAATTGATTGATTTAAACGCGTTTTTGAAAGCGTTACATTACTGATATGTTTACTTGAGATTTTGCTTATTCGAGTTTTCCCTATGGTGAGAATAAGTGTGGTTGCGATTATCACGTTCGAGGGCAAAACGCATTTATCGAGGTTTCATTTGTAAAATGTTTTCCCTCAACTGGTTTTAGTTATATATATTAAAAGACAGAAGATTCATTTACTTAAAAACATAAAAATAACTACATTTAATTTTGAGAATAATAAAATAACCGACGTTTACCACAATCTAAAAAGGAAATATTAATAATTTAGAGAACAAAAATGTTTTTACACATCAAAGATTCCAAGTGAAGAGATAAACTCCTCGACGAATATGAACGAGTCAAGAAAAGCATTCGATCCGCCGACAGAAGCAGGCGATAGGGAGAGATGGAATTAAAACGAGAGACCACAAAACTAATTAAACCCATGACGGAGGTTCAGGAATGAAGCAAGGAGGAGATCGTTGACGAATTGAGACCCATAAAAGAAAGTTCTTTGAGAACGGGTCCGTTGCCTGGTAATTTTACAAGGGAGGTTTCCTTTCAAAGATCACCGCCAGATTACGTTCCCATGAGAATCGAAACCAATGTGAGTGAGAGCGATGATGCAACTTCGACTATCACCACTGATAGTGTCGCCCGGACCGAGGATGGTGGTAAGAGAGATCTGTTGTATGGAATTTACAGGGATTCTGGTGGTAGGACTTTAATAGGCGACACTGAAGTGCGAGAGGATGATGATAATTTAATCGTTGGTTTGAATAGGTGTGAATTAACTCCTGGACTGCGCAAATTGCTCCTTCTCAACAAGCCTGGAGAGTACTCGGATCAGGATTTCGACAATTACGGCGACATTCTGGTTCAGACCCACGCCATGAAGAGAAATAACGATGTCAGAGAGACCAGACCCAAAGCCAATAGAGGTTACAAGTGGACGAAGGTGGTGAAAACCCATACGGGATATGAATAAGAAATTCGTCGAATCGGTGACTGGAAAAGGAGTGAGAACCACTTTTCTTCCGAGCAATTTTGATGCTCTGTCTCAGAGATTGAGATTGTTGATGGCTAGTCGGCGGGCAGGTAATACTGGAGTGGATAATGAGATAGTGAGCATATGCGACGAATTGTTGAGGCAGAAGGTTTTGAATAGACGTGATTATAAAAGGCTGATGAACGAATTGAAGGATTGATATATATATAATAAGTAGAGAGAATAAACAAAAAAAATAGATAATAAAAACAGTAAATCTACACTAAAATAATAAAAGTATTTAAACAACAAATGATTTACGAGCGAAAAAAACAAAATATATTATAAAATAAAAATATGTTGGTGATAAAGAACAGGAGATACGTCAGAACTTACGTTCAAGGTGGTTCTGGTATCGTTGATTCTATAATGCAAGCATTCATGAGCAATGCAGGTAGAAAACTTGCATCAACCGTGTTTGAGGTTGGTAAGAACATGGCTTTTGATGCTGGTAAGAAAGCCGCTTCCGAAGCTAGTGGTAGGATCACTTCTGTGGCTGGCAAGAGGGCAGCCAACGCGTTGATCGACAAGTTGATCAGTCCGCCGGCAAAGCGATCTATGTTAGAGCAATCGCTGAAAAGTTGGAAAGATTTTAAGGATGCTGTGGTACCCATACAAGATTTAGCCAAAATGACGAATGGATCTGGATTGAAGCGAACTCGCGACAGTGTAATATAAATAAATAATAATTTTTATAAAACTGATTTTGAAAAAAAAAACATAAAAATTGTGTTTGAAAATCTAAAAAATAACATAAAAAAAATAAAAAAGATAAACATTAAAGATATGTCTTGGAATGACGCCGCGACCAAGAGGTCGAATAATGAGTTCTTTCCCAAAAGCATAAGAGGCTTGACAATGGGAAAATCGAATTGTGGAAAGACCAATCAGTTGATGAATCTGTTGTCACAACCCGACTGGTTGGATTATGACAGATTATTCATGTTTGGCAAGAGTTTGTTTCAACCCGAATACAGATTGCTTCGAGAGTGCATGGATCGTAGATTGCCCAAGGACGTCAAAGCCAGAATTTTTGACAGCAGGAAGGAATTCGACAAAAGTGAAGCTTCTCTTTCGACCATTTTGGACGGTGCAGCGATGGAATTGATGAAGAGAAATGCGTCTTCGAACATTGAGTGTCGATTTTATGAGAATGCTAGCGACATTCTGGATCCTAGAGAATTGAAATCGGAAGATAAGAATCTCATGATTTTCGACGATCTGCTTTTGGAGAGACAGAACCAATACAAATCGTATTACGTTAGGGGTCATCACAGCAATGTGGACTGTTTCTACCCTGTCACAGAATTATTTTCGACTGCCCAGACAGACGATAAGGGAGAACGCTAATTTACTGTGTCTCTTTCACCAGGATCTCAAGAATCTCAATCACATCTACAGTGATCACGTCGCAAACGACATGAGCATAGCAGAATTCAGGAGATTCTGCAAGAGGGTTTGGGATGGAGGACTTTACAATTTCTTTGTGATCGATTTGACTAGTGAATTTAATCACAGAAAATATCTGAGCGGATTTGACAAGTTTTATGTTTCTGATAATAATAAAATAGAGAGCGAAAACAAAAATTAGAAAATAATAAATCATCAATAATTTAGTTTTGAAAAAATAAATAAAAATTAAAAATATAATGTTCGAACAAGGAGAATTGTTAGAATGGATAGCCGAGAATACGGCTGCAAAACAATCCATTCAAATCGTGGTGAGTGGCAATTTGACTCGATTCACGATGAAATTCGAACCTTCCATCGAATTGAATAGAGAGAAAAGATACGAGATGGCATTGGTGAATCTGGAGACTTATTATTCCTTACCCAACGTCACCGAAAAGAATAACCCGTTCAAGTATTCTGACGGAGTTGATTGGTTGGAGATTTGAATTCCCAAAGGAAGTTACGACATAGACGATTTGAACAATTACATTCAGACGCGAATGAAGATGGATGGAAAGGGAAGCAACAAGATCAGACTCGCTCCCAACCCTAATACTCTACAGACGATGTTGGATTTGGAAGATAATTTTCGAGTGGATTTCAACATGGATGATTCTATAGGCAAGATGCTGGGATTCGATCGAAAGATGTATCAAGGTCATGCAGCATCTGAAAATACGGTTGACATTCTCGCAGTCAATACCATTCTGGTGAACGTGGACGTGATTGCTGGAAGCTACGTGAATGGTAGCACTCAACCAATGATCTATTCCTTCTTTCCAAATGTGTCGCCGGGTTATAAAATCATGGAACAACCTGAAAATTTAGTTTATCTACCCATGATTTTAGACACGTTGTATAGTCTCAAAACCATGTTGACGGATCAAAATGGTGAACTGTTAGATCTTCATGGAGAGAGAGTGACAATACGATTTCACATAAGAGAAATATAAAAAAAGCAACAAAAAAAATATTGTGTATATATATAACTAAGAAAATAAAATAAATGCAATATTAATTTACAAAAATTATTTAATATATATAATTATCATTAAAACAAAAAACAATTGAACAAAATATATTTAAAAAAAAGAAATATGACTGAATACGTGGTTAAAAACGTGAACATATCCAAAGGGCAGAGAGAGAAACTTAAGAGAACGTTAACTCGAGGCGAGCCGGTGAGATTCAAATTCACTCACAAAGTTCTGACGAGTGGCGGTGACGATCGATTCATGATAGAAGAGGGTTGAGGGTGAGATTGAGTCCCGCTCAATTGAAATACAATTTGAGAATGAAAGGCGGTTTCCTACCGCTATTGGCAGGAATCACCGCAAAAGCATTGCCCTTTGCCACAAAAGCATTACCCTTTCTTGGGCAGACTCTCGGCGTGGGAGCTCTCTCGGGACTCGCGAGTTCGGCAGTTGAGAAATTAATGGCTGGCAGCTGACTGTTTTTGAAGACGGGAGGAACTGTGTGTTGCGTCCACATAGACAATGATGGTGAAGGATTGTATTTAGAACCCTCTAGTGGTGACAACTCTTTCAGTGGAAACGGTCTCTATCTGAAGAGTGGACGGAACATTGAGCAACTCAGTAAGGGTTTGCTGTTTGGTGAGAATTTGCCGTTTAAGAATATACCAATTTTGAGTATGTTATTATAATGTAAAAAATTATATAATTATATAAAATATAAAAATATAAATTATAAAAAGTATAAAAAAAATAATATAAAAAAATGGATAAAAAGGTAGACTTTTTTTTTTGAACGATAAGGATGAATATCACGGGATAGAGTGGGAAAAAGATGCGGAAAAACAATTGGATGCTAATGATGGATATCTTAGGAAAGAACTGAAAAAAGAGTTTAAAAAAGATTGGGATAGATGGTGGAAATTAAAAGGAAGAAGAAGAATGAGTTGTTTTCCACCACCACCACTACCTTCTGAAGAGAATGGTAATGATGTGAGTGTTGCCAAGAGATGCACCACATTCGTTCATAATTATGATAGAGAGAAACAAATGTGTTATAAAAAACGTAATATATCACAAAAAAAAAAGAAAAAAAGTATCGACGCTGAAATTTGAGAAAAAAGGAGACGTTATTATGATATGTGGGCGATAGTGAAGATGAAGAAGCAGAAGAAGAAGAAGAAGAAGAAAGAAGGAGGAGGAAAACAAAAAAAAAGTAATGAGATCTAGAGATGTTCAACCTCTCTAGATCTCATTACTTTTTTCCTTCTTCTTCACTAAAAATCAGTCTCTCTATGTTTTTTTTATATTTCCAAGTCCGTTATTAGCATGCTTACGGTCGTGTCTTCTCCTTTTTCGCAAATGTGTTGAATGTTTATCTTTACTTTTGCGAGTTTTCTTTACTTCGGTCAATGCACGAGTTCGAGAGAGATTTTGGGGTATATGTAACTTCCATAGGGCAATGACAAATCGCTCTTGTCGAATTCTCTGTCTTCAGCAACGACGATATTCTGCAGATCGCTTTCAGACTTGTAAAACAAATCGAGCGTGGCTTCGTCCAATTTCAAAGGCATGCTATATTTGTAGTATTTGTGCTGTAAGCCCTTCGTCTCGACCTCGTTCAATTCAATGGCATTGTGTCATTGTAATCTATAGATTTTACAACTGAGTTTCTTACACATTTCGACTCGTTTCAATTTCAATTTGCATCTTTTAGGTGTTGTTGTCATGATCGATTATTTGTTTTTTTTTGTTTTATGAATTATTGCAAATAATATATATTTTTTGAATTTTGTGTTTAAGTAATAATTTGTTAAAAAAGTTTGTTTTTTTCTCTCTATATATATACAAAAAAGTTTTTAATTTTAATTTTCTTTAATGTGAAATTTTTTTTTTTTTGTAAAAGTGTTTTTTCTCTTTATATATATAAATAAAAAGTTTAAATTTTAACGTCCTTTTTTCTCATGTTAATTCAATTTTTTCTCACATTAGAGAACATGAAAAAATTTATTAATTTCACCCAAAAAAATTTTTTGAGGGAATTAGAACATATATATAAAGACTATTTTAAAACTTTTTAACAAATTATTATTTAAATACAAAATTGAAAAGAAAAATATATTCTTACAAATGAAGCAAACAAATAGAAAAATGGAAAATTTAGATGAGTATACTGTACCTCAGTTAAACAAGATTTGTAAAGAATCAAAAATTCCAAATTTCAGAAATCATAGAGCCAAATCAAAAAAAATTAAAGTCATACAGGAGTATCATTCGCGAGGTGATGGAAAGAAAAAAATCGAAAGATCGAAAATGAACAAACTTAAACAGATTCGAATTGCGAAAAAAATAAGCTGATTGCAGTAACACCTGACGATAGAAAATGAAATGCAGAGCAGGATGAAAAACTTAGAAAGATACTTGTGATGGTAAGTAGTTTAGTCAATGAAAAGGCAAACGAAATGCCAATAGCAACGATGTCAAAAAACGCTTCGATTGTGAAAAATGAGAAGAAAAAGGTTGTAAAGGAAATCGAAATGCCGATGTCAAAAAAAAAACCTGTTTCGGTTGCGAAAAATAAGAAGACGATCAAACAAAAAGCCATCGAAGAACTTCAAGTTTCAAAAGAAAATAGAAAAACAAAAACAAAACAAGTGATGTGGTTCAGAATCTAGACAAACGAGATAAGTCGAACGAAATTCGATGACCAATCAATGAAGGGAAAGGAGAAGAATATGTAGCACAACTCATCACGGAAGCATTCCAATCGAATCCTGTAGAACAGGAGACTGTGATAAAAGGCATTTTTAAAACTTTTCACGTGGTTCCCTCGTTCAAGAAAGTCGATCCGAAATTGTTCATGGAATGGCTGAAGACAAAAGTAATGGATTTGTTTCGTGAAATTGATGTGAACTCCGGCGAGAGCATTGTGAAAAATGCATATTTCAGATCTAACGTCGAACCCGTATTTCGAGGTTCAGATTTATCGGACGTTTTCAAAATGATGAAAGACAAGATGTTGACGTCTCTCATGAATTATCAACATGAAGGTAGTAATTGGACGTTCGATGAGGTGTTGAATCTCGTAATTCATCTAACTAAAAACGATTTGTTGAAAGCGTCTTCCTACATGGAATTACCATATTTCTTAGCTAAAAAAAAAGCTGTGGTCAACGTGAGAAATAAAGATGATCAGTGTTTTAAATGGGCAGTCACCTCCACTTTATACCCCGTCAAAATGCACTCCAATAGAGTTTCTCATTACGAGGAGACTTGTAAAAATCTCGATTGGACCGGAGTGACTTTTCCAGTGCCGTTAAAACACATCAAACGTTTTGAGGTTCAAAATCCCACTGTAGCGGTGAATGTCTTGGGATATGATGAGGAGAAACGAACGAGCTATCCTCTCAGACAGACTTAGTATCTCAGAAGATAAAAGACGATTATTTTATTATTGATTTCGAATGGTGACAATCGTCATTATTGTTGGGTTAAACAGCCGATCCGATTACTGTCAAGCCAGAGTAGTAAACATAATGGTGAGATATATTGATGTTGCAAATTCGTGAACGCCTTTCGCAGTGACAAATCGTTAGCAAAACATCAGGAATATTGCAATGGAAATCAAGGTGTCGCCGTTGAAATGCCTAAACCCAAAACCATCGTGAACTTTCAAAATCACAATAGAAGGTTAAAAGTAGCATTCGTCATGTATGCTGATTTCGAATGCTTCACCGTGAAAATGAGTTCCTGCCAACCCGACGCTCTTCAAAGTTACGTCAAAAGATATCAAAAACACATGCCTTCCGGCTATTGCATTTACATGAAATGCGCTTTTGACTTGCAACATGACATGGGTCCCTTCATCTACATGAAATGGTGCGAAGACGATGATGTAGCTCAAAGGTTTGTGGAAGAGTTAGAATCGAAAATTCAAATTTCATATGAAAAATTCAAAACTCCAGTGAAAATGATTATCACACGAGAGCAGCAGGACGAAAATAACGGAGCCATCGCATGTCATATATGCAGACAATCGTTCGACAAGAATTCGGAGGAAAATAAGAAGGTCAGAGACCACGATCATTACATGGGTCTGTATTGCAGTCCGGCTCACAGTAAGTGTAATTTAAAATATCGAGACGCCATTTTCAATCTGGTGATATTTCACAATCTCTCAGGTTACGACAGTCATCTGTTTATGAAAAATCTCGGCACCCCCTCGAAGAATTAAATTGCATCGCGAACAGCGAAGAAAGATAAATTTCCTTGGAAGGTCGTGAAGAAGAAAAGAGTAATTGACGGAGAAACGTTGGAAGAAAAAACGAAATCCATTCATAGAGGCATACGTTTCATTGACAGTTTTAAATTCATGTCGACCACTCTGGAAAAATTAATCGCTAACATGAGCAAGGATAAATTTAAAATCACGAGCGAACACTTCGGAGAATGAGTAGATGTCATGTTGAGGAAAGGAGTCTATTCTTACGATTACATGAATGATCTAAAGAGATTCGATGACACCGCGCTACCTTCGAAAGAAGATTTTTATTCGAAATTATACGAATCTGACATTTCTGATGAGAATTACGAACACACCAAAAACGTGTGGAAATCGTTCGATATGAAAACCATGAGAGATTATCATGATCTCTATCTGTAGACCGACGTTTTGCTCCTGGCAGACGTGTTCAAAAATTTTCAAGATGTCTGTCGTCGAAATTACGATCTGGATCCAGCTTGGTATTTCACTGCACCCGGTCCAGCATGGAACGCACTATTGAAGACCACCAAAGTCCAATTGGAATTATTATCCGACGTGGACATGTTGCTCATGTTTGAAAAGGCTGCGAGAGGTGGCGTCTCAATGATCTCCCACAGATATGCTGAAGCTAACAATCCCTACATGAAAGGTTTTGATTCGGAACGATTGAATAAATACATACAGTATTGGGTTGCTAATAATCAGTACGGTTGGGCCATGAGTCATCCTTTATGGATTGCAAATTTCGAATGGGTGACGGAATCAGAAGAGATGCAAAAATGGAAAGACTATCCTTGCATTTTAGAAGTCAATTTGAACTATCCGGAAGAGTTGCACGATCTACACAACGATTATCTGCTGGTGCCTGATCAAATGGAACCGATCGAAGGAGACGACGAAAAACTCATTCCCAATTTATTTAACAAACGTAAGTACATCGTCTACAGCGAGAATTTGAAACAATACATCGATCACGGGAAGAAATTAGTTAACATACATCGTGTCATTTGATTTGACGAAGAGCCTTGGATGAAGAAATACATCGATCTCAACACGAATCTCAGAATTCGAGCCGAGAACAATTTCGAAAAAGATTTATTCAAACTCATGAACAACTGCGTGTACAATAAATCGATGCAAAACATCAGGAAGAGAGCCGACATTCGACTCGTCACGTCTGAGAAAAAAGCTGAAAAATTAGTGGCGAAACCCAATTACAGACACTGAACCATATTCAACGAAAATCTAGTGGCCATTCACATGCAAAAGACGCACCTGAAGTTCGACAAACCCTATTATCTCAGACCGATCATCTTAGATATCAGCAAGTGATTGATGTATGAGTTTCACTATGATTACGTCAAACGGAAATTTGGTGAGAAAGCCAAACTACTGTTCACTGACATGGACAGTTTAGTTTACGAGATAGAGATGAAAGACATCTACCGAGATATATCTCCGGACGTGGCTGCATGGTTTGACACAAGCAATTATCCCGTCAATCACCCATCCAGCATTCAATCAAATGACAACAAGAAGGTGTTGGGTAAATTTAAGGACGAGAGCAGCGGTAAACAAATTGTTCAATTCATGGGTTTGAGACCTAAACTATATGCTTATCGCTTAGAAGGTGAAGAGATCAAGAAATATAAAGGGGTTAAAGCATGCGTGGTGAAGAAAAACATCTCTTTCCAAGAGTATAAAGATTGTCTGTTCAGAAGTGGTCCAGTGTATAAGACTATGAAATCGATTCGAAGCGATAATCATGACTTGTATACCGAAATAGTCAACAAGATTTTGCTGATGGCTGACGACGATAAGAGATTCATGTTAGACGATAAAATAAGCACTTTGGCACTCGGAAATTGGACTTTGGATATGATTAAGGATGATAGAATTCCAGAAAATCAAGAGGAATTAGATGGATTCAAGATTATGGAAGTCGATAGAGACATTGAGAGAGTTAGTTTACAAAGAAAAAGAAAAAAAAATTAAAAAAAATAATGTCATTTTAGTGAATTATAATAAAATAAATAAATAAAAAAAAAATATACACATTTATGAATAAGAAAATAGAGATATCCGTAGAAGGTGTCGTCTTACCTAGTGAACCCCTATCCAACATCAATCTGTCGAATGCGGCGAAGGATTTGAAAATCAAAGATTTTCTAGGCGTGTTTTCCAGAGATGCCTTGCCGAAGAGAAGACCTTGACAATCGGAATGTGGAATTTTAAATCCGGACGATTTATCAGGTGAAGGCACTCACTGGGTGGCATGGTTCAAGAACGGGAAGAAGAAGAATTATTATTTCGACAGGTACGGAATCTCGCCGCCAAAAGAAATAAAGAACTATTTTTTTATAGTATATATAAAGGTAAAAAAAATATTTAAAAAAAATTTAATCGAATAAAAACAAAAAAATAAAAATAATTGAAATAATTCATTTTAATAAACCGCGTTGAAATATAATTTTTAAAACAAAAAAACCCACAAAACAACATGCCAGTTGATAAATTTGGTAGAAGTGACGATGAAAATCGACCCAAAAAGAAGGGGAAGACATTCGAAGTTGGTGATGGTTACGACGTTGCCAACTTGGACAAATGTTACGTTTGGAGATACGAACCTCGAGAGGAACCTTTGAGCATGAACGATGAGAAGCTCTACAATCTTCCCGAGCCAACAGATCTTGCAGATGCGGCAACAAAAAAATACGTTGACAGGGGGAACGCGGATTTTGAACGAATCATGCTAGATAATTATGTGGATAAAGCCAGGACCGACGATCTCGATCTGAAATCTAAACGTTTGGTGAACGTCGCGAATCCCATAGATTCCACTGATGCTGCGACCATGAAATACGTGGATGACTCTCACACGCGATTCAGCGAACATCTGAGAAGTAGATACGTTCAGAAAATGATGCAATCGGAATTGAACGCCAATTCTAACAAGATAACAAATGTGGTCACTCCCACGAATCCCAAGGACGTGGCGACCAAACACTACGTAGATCTGGAACAGAGAAAGTCTGACAGCTGAGAAATGAAATAGGATCTGAATGTGGGATTCAACAAGATATTGAATCTGTCAAAGGTCGACGACACAGATGCGGACTCCACCACGGTCAACAAGGGCTAAGTGGATTCTGCTGTTATACGATCTCAAGAATACATAGAATCGCAAGTGGACAATCTCTACCTGAACAAACAATCTGGTGGAACCATGGAGGGTGGCATCAACATGAATGGTCAGAATTTATTCGGCCTTGATCACGATCCTGAAATCGATTCCAGCGTGGTCAGCAGGAAGTACGTGGATGACAACTCAGTCTGGAGAAAAGGCGACATCATGGAAGTTAAAGTAGACAAGGGAGGACACGCGCTAACGAATCTACCGGATCCTGTGAACATGACGGATGCCTGCACCCTGATTTCGGTGGTGGCGAAAATCAATACGCTAGGCAATTGATCACCGTGTGGGCTGAGGAGAGCAGCACGTTAGAGGAGGGAAAAGCTGAGTGGTCTTTCAGAAACGGAAGTAGTGGATCGCAACATGGTCAGGTGGGATATCACATGCCATTGGGAGGCGAAATCATTTGAATGAGTCTGACTTCCACGGATTGAATAACAGAGCGGTCGTCAATCTCATGATGAACGGAGTAGAGAGCAATAAGAGATACAGCATCGAAAAGACCGAGCATCAACACTCAAATGTTAGCACATTCGGCATGCCTCTCAAAGTGAACGCTAGAGACAGGATTAATTTCGTTACGAAAACTAATAATCCCAAAGCAGTCACTTCCATGGTGAGCCAACTGATTGAACTAGATCCTCTGAACAAACAGTGAACGCGTGGAAATAATTAATTAAAAATAATGAGTAATTTGTAAAAACAAAAAAAACAACAAAAAAAAAATAAAATAAAAAGTAATGAGATTTAGAAAGATATTCAATCTCACTAGATCTCATTACTTTTTATTTTTTTTGTTTTGTTTTAATACGTTATTTCTCATAATGTTTCATCTCGTGAAATTGGATTGCCTATCTCAAAACACGCGTCAACATCTATTTTAGCATTTCGAAGAGCTTTTATAAATTCTCGAAAAGCAGTCGGTCCTCTATACGTCAATGTGTCTAAAAGTTTTCTGGTCTTATCTTCTATCAAGATTTTACTTTCGATTTTGCGTCTCATATAATCGGTCAATATCAAAGGTTCTGTTTGCGACTAAAGTGTCTAGAATTATTGCTAGCGAATCTTGCAAAATATTTTTAATCAAAGCACGTCTGTTTCTTCTCAAGTATTATCTTTATCATTCATTTTTGTAATTATTTTTTTTAAATTTTTATTTATATATTTTTTTTCCTTTCTTTCTTTTTTTCTTCACACACACACATCTCTCATCGAATGATCGACATCTTATTTCCATCCAATTAGAATTGTAATTCTTTATCCAACAGGACCAGGGCGAACGCTTCAGTTTTTCTTGGTACATTCTTATTGAACTGCATCTTGATCTGAATGTCTAAGACGCTACTCTTGAATCGTTCGCTCTGTTTACTGATGTCGAATACGAACATGCGATACATTGACTTGTATTCGCCGGGAGATATATTAGGGTTGCTCATCAATTCGTCCAGACCGTGATAGTTCTTTCTAAAATCCGTGGCCTCGCCATACAGTCTGCAGAAATCGTTCTTGTCAAACGACGCATTGTAATCGATTGCTGGATATCTCGTGGCGTTCAGAAACACTTGCATGTTTCTCAAATTGCAGTGATCAAACAGTGATGCATTCTTTTCTTGAGACCCGTCCCTACCAGTCTGATTCGCAACCACTATGAAACGCAGTCTCTCGGAAGTGGATTTCACGGTCAATCTCCAATTGAAGTGATTTGTGGAGAGTGGAATGCTAGCTGTGTCGCACTGTCTCATTCTAAATCCCACAGGTAATTTACTCTTGGATTCTATGATCTTGTAGAGACGTGTTTTTTCCACGATCGAAGGCTGCACGTGCGGCACGAACCACGATATCTTGTGTAGAGTTAACTTACCCACATCGATCACAGGGAGTCTCACTATCGCGTCATCGTTTCCCTTTCAAATCAACGTTAGATTGTGTTTGAATCCGTACATGATCTTGTTGTAATCATCCATGAATCCGAAGATGTGTTTCAAAGGTTCCCTGAATGAAAAGGTTCCTTTAGGTCTGAACGTCTTGACGACGTAGTCGAATATCGCGGCAGCGGTGGCCGCGTTGGCGGGGCCGACGGTGTCTTTCACCCACAACTGATTAAGTCCCCTGGATTTCGAAAAATCATCCGGATACATCAAGAGTCCAAACATTGTGGTGGCCTGACTGGGATGAAACACAGATTCTATCTCTTGTCCAGATAACAAGTATTTTATATTACTGAATAGATGCATGATGCCATTATTGGCTAAAGTAACTGTGTCATCGTCGGCGTATTCGGTCCCATCTTCCTTGGTGAGACGTCCCTGCACCACTATGTAACTCTCGCTAGGATGAACGAATAGATCTTGGGTTTTGACTTTGATTCTTATCTCTCCCGCATTGTTCAAACGCTTTCCGGTTATCGGGTCGTATTCGTGAACCTCGTATTCTTGAATACTTTCATCTTTCACTATGCTTTGTGCGATATCTAGTATATTTGCCATTTTTGAAGGGTTTTTTTGTTTTTTGTTTATTAATTAGCTTGCTGTTTTTATCTAAAAAATAGTTTTAATTATTTTTTTATTATTATTATTTTTTCTCTCCTTTATATATATGTGTAAACAAGAAAATGTTAAAGAGAGTAAATAAAAAAAAAATTTCTTTATTAAAACTTCGTCTTCTGCAATTGTTGTTTGTAAAACTTTTCGATGATCTCTTCGCCATCCAAAGCTTCGATTTCGTAAGTCACCGGATTGGTGTGAAATATTCTGATTTTCACGAAGATTTCCGAGGTCCATCGAGGAGTGTAACTCTTTTCGAAGTGCTTCTTACAAGCGTAGATTCTCACTTGATCGCCGACCGCAATTTTCGGCGATCTAGACTTCTTCCTAATCTTAGATCTCTCTGGATATAGATTCATGTAGACCCGTTTTTCGTTTCGAGGATCGCTAGCTTCCGCGGGAGTCATCTTGATCGATCTGTGTCGCGTGTTGTTGTAATCTTCAACCAGACCATTCAGAGCGTATATGTATTTCTTGGTCGAATTCGCCATGAAGTATCTGTGCATCTTTTCCTTCATCGTTCGATTCCAATGTTCCACAACTCTGGCTTTCTCTCCATTTTTGATTGAGTAGAGGTCGACTAATCGATGAACGTCCTTGTTGTAGAATTCCTTTCCCTTGTCCACTCACAATTTATTTGGTTTTCGAGAAGACGAGTCAAACACGCTTTTCAGAGCCTCGGCGATGCAAGGTCCCGATTTATTTTTCAAAGCTCTGATCCAACCGTATTTGGAAAACACGTCGATGACTGTAAATAGATATTTAACACCCTCGTTCCACCTAGAAAACGATCTCATGTCGACCAGGTCAGCAGACTAAATGTCATCCAGACCCTTCACGAACACCCTTCTCTTTCGAAATTTATGCACGATTGGTTTGTGTAACTCCTCGGCCAATTCGCTCATCAATAATCATTTCTTTTTCTTTTCCGAAACGCTTTTTTTTTTGGAACGCCTCATCCGAATCGACGTTTTGCACTGATTAGATTGCCGACCAGCCAACATTCTATCTTCTCTCTCCTGGTCGGATTCGATATGCCTCTCAATTTCGCTAACATGCTTTTATCACAGACGTCATTGTGAGTCTTAGTGTTGGGATGTTCGGCATAGCACAGATCGTGATCATACGCAACCGCGTCCACCCTATTCACGAGTTTGCTCCAAGATTTAGGAGTCAGGTCGGCGTTGAGTCTCTTGTTCAAATTCATTTCGAAAGGTAGACTACTGATCATTTTATTTGCGACGCCTTTGCCTCTGCTCCTTTTTTTGGACGAATTGAGTCTTGATCAAACCACACACATTGCAAAATCCGTGAAGCATCTGTCTGTCGTTTTTAGTTCGTACTTCTCAAGAATTACCCATCTCGGTAACTCTCTTACACTTTACGCAATACATTTTTGAGGGTTATTTAAATTAATTTCGTATTTATTTTTTATTTTATATATGAATTTAATAATTTTTTTTTAAAATTCTGTTCTTATTATATATTTTTTTTTTTCAATCACTGCTCTTGAGTTCTATCAACTTACCGAATTCCTCCCTGGCCTCTTTCCTCCCCCTTTCCACAAGAGAATCCTTCATCTCTTCCTTGATGATCTGATGAGTCTTGATGATTCTCACGGCTTCTTTCATAGCATTGTATTTCGTTTTCTCACTCAAGTATTCTCCGTCTGATATCCTGCCATCTTTCAACGCCATTGAGATCATTTCGGATATCGTGTCGATCTTGAAGTCAGCCAAGACGCGAATCTTTTCGTGTTTCCTAGCCTTCAGATATAATTTCCTACTCAAAAAGTGTCCGAGCGTGCTAAACAATCCGGCAGCGAAAGCTACTCCTTCTATGGTCAACACGATTGGAACACTGACCAAGATCGACAACAATCTGATGCCGGCCATGTGTAAACCCATGGAAATCATGATGAGTGTCGTGTCACGAGACGCAAATACTTCTTCTTGAGAGAACGACGAGAATCTCTCTCTCGAGTCAGATACAATTGGATTCTACTGATTCGATCGATGCAATACCTCTCTCCTCTTTCTTTTTCTTCTGGCGACGACGCCATTGGCAAAACGCCGTTCG
Organism: Pictodentalium vernedei; assembly: GCA_031216915.1. NCBI lineage: Eukaryota > Metazoa > Mollusca > Scaphopoda > Dentaliida > Dentaliidae > Pictodentalium > Pictodentalium vernedei. The sequence continues at coordinate 223,036,694 of CM062294.1, forward strand.
GCTTCTCATCCTCGTCATCATCTAACGTCGGATACAATTTATTTCTGGTTCTCATTTTTGTGGGGTTTTTTTCTTTCTAATATTAGATAAAAATTTATGTGTGTATTTATTTTTTTTATTTTCTATTCTCCTTATTTATATCAACAAGAAAACTTAGACGTATGCTTCCTCCAGCAATAATTTCAAGACGCATCCCTTGTCATCTAAAGTCAGACTTCTACGCACCAATTTCATTTCTTCCAGACCGGTGGGCTTATCTCACCCACCACTGAAGACTAATCTCCTCTAAAACTTGATCACGTCGTCGATTAGAACGCATTTGAAATACTTGATGACCATATCTTCCCTTTCCATTGTCAGACATGAATGATCCTTGTGATCGCAGTCTAGATGATCCCGACACCTGACGCATCGTTTTAACAAGAGGCGACCAAGTTGTTCGTTCAAGCAGAATGCGTAGGCTCTCATCAGCATTTTTAAAAGAAACCTTGCTCTCATAATCTGGGAATCGTTCATGTTTTATTTATATTTTATTATCTATTCAATTCGATATTTATTTTTTTAAATAACTATTTATTTATATATTTTTTCTCTCCTATATATAGATCAATCACTTTTATTTCCTCTTGCGAGTCCCGTGATTCTATTACAATTTACCTCAAAACTCATAAACGATTTTTAAAAATTTTTTTCGTCTCTTCTCCCTCCACTCTCCACCGTTTTTTCGTTCGCGATCGATCGCACAGCTATCTAGACCACATGCGTCGTTCTAACAAGAGACGATTTAGTTGTTCATTCATGCAGAATGCGTAGGCTCTCATCAGCATGTCTATAAGAAACGATGTCCTCATAATCTGGGAATCGTTCACGATTTACGTATTTATTATCTATTTGATTTGATATTTATTTTTTAAATAACTATTTATTTATATATATATTTTTTTCTCCTACATTAATCACTTTTTATTTCCTCTTGTAAATCTCGCGATTCTATTACGATTCACCTCACAAAACTCGCGAGGATTTCACGTTTTCATCAGTTCCCTCCAATGATTTCCTCGGCGACCGATCACACCACCGCGATGGCAAACGTGGAGAGACGATTTCCATCGGTTCTAATTTTCCAAAGTCAGGTTTTTTCTGTTTAGTTTGGAAAAAAATCCTCGATGCGTAACTTCACTTTACATCCACTTTACACCGTTGGCGAACGTCGAGGAAACGTTTTGAGATCGATTTTTCCTGGTCTGGAACTCTCAATCGTTTTTTACCGATCGGATCGCACCCTCGACCTCTGAAACGTGATCGCGAACGTCGGTCCCTCAGAACTCTCAAAATGCATTTTTATGTTGGTCTAGAACACTCAAAGCGTTTTTTTGCCTGCGTTCACCAACGATAGATTGAAGGTCTCATCCGCGATGAGAACGTTGAGAAAAATTTTTTAGGTTGATGTTTCTTCAAATTTCGTACATTTTTCCTTCCGAGCGATATGTCGAATTCGCACTCGTTCGCCAACGGCTGTTTGAACGGTCTAAGATGCGATGAACTACTTGTGAGAGTTCTGGACCATCATGTAAAAACAACTTCTTTTTTTACGCTCTGTACACGATTTAACACTGAATCCCTATGAGGGTACACGTACATGTACGTGTACTTGTACATTTTTTTGAAAAAGTGGTCAGGAACGCTCCGTTTCCACCTACTTGGGACCAGTAAAAGGCAAAACAGGATAGGAAATAGAAGGATAAACGACAGAATATATTGGGATAGATAAAATACCGAGACTATGGTGTGCACATCCGAAACAATAAAGTTACTCATATACAAAGGAATGCGTCTATTGTTGGGCAAAAAGAAGAATTCTAGGGGACAACAGATAGAAGCCGAATATTTAGTGGGAAATCCGCACTAGTAAAAGAACTATTGGATTTATTTGGGTACTTTTACAAAGTATTTGAACAAATACAATTACTCATACCAGGAAGCACACCTTAAAGCTCTGCATGCTACTCTTTTGAGCCCAAAATTGAGGAATCCGTGCCAAAATAAAGTTGTTTTGATGGTTTAGAGGGATTTTCTGGATGTTTGTGGTAATTCGATGTATTCTAGTTCACTTGACTTTATCCACATGAGACCTCTCATCATTCATTTAGCAGTGCGTGCTACTATTATAAGCCCTAGATGGGGGTTTGATAAGTCCGTCTCGGTAGTTTTGGATTATTTAGAGGGATTTGTTGGTTTATTTATTGGTTTTTTAAGGTCACATACTTATGAACAATGGCTAATCGTGACCGTGACAGTTTTACGGGTGGAGGTTGCCGGGGTACCCGGAGAGAACCACCGAGCAACGACGAGCAGCTGTCAGCTCTCCAACATCGTAACTCTGAACTCTGCACCGCAGCACAGGCAGGGTTAGATTGGGTGAAGACATGCGCACCATCGACGTGCAGTACGCCACAGTACACAGCGTCATCGTGCCCCCATGTAGGCAATTGGGGTGAAGTGTCTTGCCCAAGGACACAACGCGGTTGCCGCAGGTGGGATTCGAACCGAGGACCTCTCGGCTTGCAGCCTGAACCTCTACCAAACTGAGCCACCGCGCCCCCATTTAGAGGGATTGTCGGGTTGTTTGTTGTAATTAAACTTACTCCTATTCAATCGAACACATCCTCCGAACACACCACTTTCCTATTAGAAGGTTTTGGGTCACATAGCAATCATGTGCTACCACAGAAACCAAGATGGCGGCCTCGGATATACAAAATGGACGACTTACACTCGTCTCATCTCAACAAAACGTGCTGTGCATGCACACTAGGGCCACGTATCACTATGGGGATGTTGTCACAAGATGGCGACCACGTGGGCTACCATGACAACCAAAAATGAAGTAACTGGGCCATGTGCCTATGACGTCACTTGAGATCCGGCCAATGAGGGTCGATTGGGTACATGATCTACTACTAACATCAAGCCAAGAGATCCACGCTTCGATCCGTGTCATTGGGCAAGGCACTTAATCACGATCGCTCACCTGCCCAAGTGGTTCAAAGAAGTATTTGGGGTGACATTCAGTTATACATTGTTTATCAACACTACAAAGGAATGAGGTCATGAAAGGCATTTTTTATGGAAAAACACTAAGGAATCGATTTGAACAAACCTCTCCATGCCACCCCCACCCCTGCCCATAGAGAGCCCAAATAATAAGCCAGGGACTCAAATTGAACAAACTTGAACCTGATCCCCCTTGAGATGTTATATACCAAATATGAAAGAATTCATAGCAAATATGAAAGATTTTTAAAGAAATTTCCTCATATTTCACTTAGTTAAAATTCGGGCTCCTACAGGGAGCCCAATTATTAACCCATGGACTCGATTTGAACAAACTTGCCCGCCCCCCCCCCCCCCCCCCCCATTTTGTCTCACTTTACATTAATTTTATCCATGGAGGTTTATTAATCTCTATCTTTTTATTTATTATAATTACCCGAATATCGGATGGCCCATGCCAACAAAAAATTCTGGAAAAACTAAGAAAGAACATTGTTTGCATCAAAAACATAGCTCCGTATCCGCCCATTGAGAGGGGCTCAATATTGACCTGGTTGGTTCAGTTAACTCTGTGCGTCTTGTCCATTTGTGCCCCCCCCCCCCCCCTTCACTCCCCCGCCAATCACACACATACCCTCACACTCTCTTAGATATACACAAACACACCCCCACAATCTCCCACACAAACCCTTCAGACTCTAGTGGTATCTTCCATGCCAGTTCAATGGCAGCAATTAGAAGAGTCCATATTTATTATTTGGGGTAAACCAATCAGATTTTCAACGAGCCGCCTCGGTCTGCTCGTTGAAAATACTGATTGGTCTACCCCACAATATTCACTGACGTTATATAATGACGTTATGTCGTATCATGTTCCTGGTCTGAAAAACGGCCGCTAGGGTTCAAAGGGTTAACTTATCGGCAGAAACATTCCTTGATCATATATTAGCTAATTCCCCTATCTAATAGCAGGCATTTTTATTTAACTAATTTAGACATCCCTGTCTGATGTCTCCATGAAAATCGACGTTCGATATAATGTTATCTCCCCTGAAAGCATTAGTCGCGTGAGCGCGGTCCAATTAAGAAGGAAGTAATTGTAAGAAAGCAGCCGTTGAAAATAAAGCCAAATTTCTTTTTGTTACTCTTAATAAAAGTGAACAACAGGCAGCTCCCAGAACTGCCTGTTGGTTTCGTTTATTATAAGTAACAAAAGGAAACTAAGCGTTCACTTTAGTTCTTTGTTTAACGAATAAGTTTTCAAGGTAATTTGCAAGTTTTTATTTATCCCAGGAAACAAAGTTGCTAATCTCACCTCCTAGACATTGTTGATAAAGTGAACAGGAAACAGAAAAAAAGTTGCAGGATATTAAAAGATGGTGAAAAGGCCTTTTTTGCCTTATTTTTAAATGGTTTTAATTAATAGTGAAACGTTGAAACTGATTGGAGAAAAATGTAAAAATCTAGCTTTTGTATTTTTATCCTCCTCAACGGGAAAATGCCCGAAGTTTGTGAAATTTATTTATTTATTTATTTATTGAGATTTAACGATACTTTTGACAGCCAGGGTCACCTCGTGTTGGACAATTTTACTGGTGGAGGAAGTCGGAGTACCCGGAGAGAACCACCAAGCAACGGCGAGCAACTGTCAGCCTCCCCGACGTACTAATTTCACACAAGCAAGGTTAGCATTGGTTGAAGACAAGTGCACCATCGACGTGCAGTACACCTTACTACACAACGCCACCGAGCCCCTCGTGGGCAACTGGGATTAAGTGTCTTGCCCAAGGACACAACGCGGTTTCCGCAAGTGGGATTCGGACCGAGGACCCCTCGGCTTTCAGCCTACATCTCTACCTACTAAGCCATCGCACTCCAAGTTTGTGAAATGATGCGCACATCGATGATACAAATTCTATAACATTTCGAAATTTTAATTTTTATTTGTAATCCCCATTCCATTATTGTTAAATTTGCCAACAGCTTTAGAAAATTAAGGGGTTGCTAACTTCCCTGGAAATCACTTCAAAGGACAAAAAAAATGTCAGCCATGATTTGAGAGAACTGATTTAACCTTGTGGGTGCAATCGGTACGTACAGTTCAAACTAGAAGTCCTGTCACGAACTGTGCGCTTATTTAGGCTTAATTGCGCGTAGGAAATGCGCGTAATTGCCATATCGAATGGCATCCAAAGCATGGCAGGGTCTCCTGGATACTCATAGCAAACACAGGCAATGTTTCTGCCAGGCAATGGTTACCCGGAGGTCCATTGGCTGAAACATTGATTGTGCACAGGCCATATGTACAGAATTTGATAGCGATACTGTGATTAACGCGCAGATCGACGTGCGATTTGTGAGTATTTCATGACAGGACTTCTAGTTTTAACTGTACTCCATACTAAAAGACCGAGCTCTTATCATATTTTTTTTAAAGTTTAACGGCCAAGAGTCCATTTCCAAACTTGGTGAGTGTCTTATTTTACATGTACACATTGAACATATGTTTCAGCAAACGGGCTTTTTGTGTGTGGTCTTGCTGTTGGAAATTATAGTTCCTTACTCGGCAGTGTTTTTTTTTTTCAATGAACTTCTTGCTGCCTGCGTAGGCTGTCAGTCAGGACTTCACCAGTGCCAAGTAAAAGTGTTACCTTATTAGGAGAGAGAAAAATAAATAGAATTTTGATCAGATCTTTACGGACACCTTCAGAATCTGACAAGAATCAAATGAACATTTTACTAGAATCAAAATTGACTGTCTTTGTTTTCCTACCGGAGAAGCATTTATTGTGAGAATCAATTTTGATTCTTGAATGCATTTTACGCCCTGGATGGAATCCATTGGGTATTCACATTTGTTTCAGTCAGTTCCAGAAAGTATAATTTTCTGTTGGGTGAGTGTAAGATATTGTGATCTTTTCGATTGTTTGAGGTTGAGGTATTGTCATGGCCCGTCGTCCGTCTGTCCGGTTGTCCGTCCGTCCGTCCGTCTGTCCGTCCGTCCGTCGCGCCGTCAACACGGCTCGAGCTAGAGGCCGTATTTAAGAACCGATCTTTACGAAACTTCTAGGGTACCTTTGTTATCACCGTGGGACGAGGATGAGTGTTTTGGGGTCCGGTTTGAAATTCAAGATGGCCGCTGGCAGCCATTTTGTACAAAGTTAGGTGCAGTCAGATTTTTGCGCAGCACTTCCATATGAAAGCGCTGATTTGAATAATTTTTTGTGTGAATGTTTAGTACCATGGGATACATCACATATACTACGGGTTCTTTTTTCTCGTGCATAAATTATGTCAATAAGACTACCTTTGATCTATTTAATGTCACTTTCAGCACTGTAACTGCAAATGCCAATACGGCTCGGGCTAGAGGCCGTATTTATGAACCGATCTTTACGAAACTTCTTGAGTACCTTTGTTATCACCGTGGGACGCGAACGAGTGGTTTTGGATGCGGTCCGAAATTCAAGATGGCCACCAGCAGCCAGTTTGTACTTTAGTTAGTGCAATCACTTTTTTGTACAGAACTTCTGTATGCAAGTTCTGATTTGAATAAACTTTTGTATGAATGTTTAGTAACATGGAATACATCACATATAATACGCGTTTTTTTTCTCGTGCAGAAATTATGCAAATTAGATGAACTTTGATTTATTCAGTGCTACTTATACACAGTAAGTGTACATATCAATACGGCCCAGGCTAGAGTCTGTATTTATGAACCGATCTTCACAAAACTTCTTGGGTACCTTTGTTATCACCTTGGAACGAGAAAGAGTGTTTCTGGGTGCGGTCCAAAATTCGAGATAGCTGCCAGTGGCCATTTTGTACCGAAATTAGGTCCAATCAGTTTTTTGTACACAACTTCTATACGGCTCAGGTTAGAGGTTGTATTTATGAACCGATCTTTTCAAAACTTCTTGGGTACCTTTGTTATCACCGTGGGACGAGAACGAGTGTTTTTGGGTGCAGTCCGAAATTCAAGATGGCCGCCAGCAGCCATTTTGTACCAAAAATTAGTGCAATCAGTTTTGTGTACAGAACTTCTGTATGAAAGTTCTGGTTTGAATAAATTGTTGTATGAATGTTTAGTAGCATGGAATACATCACATATAATACGGGTTTTTTTTTCTCGTGCAGAAGTTATGCCAATTAGATTAACTTTGATATATTCAAAGTTCCACCTAGAAAACGATCTCATGTCGACCAGGTCAGCAGACTAAATGTCATCCAGACCCTTCACGAACACCCTTCTCTTTCGAAATTTATGCACGATTGGTTTGTGTAACTCCTCGGCCAATTCGCTCATCAATAATCGTTTCTTCTTCTTTTCCGAAACGCTTTTTTTTTTGGATCGCCTCATCCGAATCGACGTTTCGCACTGATTAGATTGCCGACCAGCCAACATTCTATCTTCTCTCTCCTGGTCGGATTCGATATGCCTCTCAATTTCGCTAACATGTTTTTATCACAGACGTCATTGTGAGTCTTAGTGTTGGGATGTTCGGCATAGCACAGATCGTGATCATACGCAACCGCGTCCACCCTATTCACGAGTTTGCTCCACGATTTAGGAGTCAGGTCGGCGTTGAGTCTCTTGTTCAAATTCATTTCGAAAGGTAGACTACTGATCATTTTATTTGCGACGCCTTTGCCTCTGCTCGTTTTTTTGGACGAATTGAGTCTTGATCAAACCATACACATTGCAAATTCCGTGAAGCATCTGTCTGTCGTTTTTAGTTCGTACTTCTCAAGAATTACCCATCTCGGTAACTCTCTTACACTTTACGCAATACATTTTTGAGGGTTATTTAAATTAATTTCGTATTTATTTTTTATTTTATATATGAATTTAATAATTTTTTTTTAAAATTCTGTTCTTATTATATATTTTTTTTTTCAATCACTGCTCTTGAGTTCTATCAACTTACCGAATTCCTCCCTGGCCTCTTTCCTCCCCCTTTCCACGAGAGAATCCTTCATCTCTTCCTTGATGATCTGATGAGTCTTGATGATTCTCACGGCTTCTTTCATAGCATTGTATTTCGTTTTCTCGCTCAAGTATTCTCCGTCTGATATCCTGCCATCTTTCAACGCCATTGAGATCATTTCGGATATCGTGTCGATCTTGAAGTCAGCCAAGACGCGAATCTTTTCGTGTTTCCTAGCCTTCAGATATAATTTCCTACTCAAAAAGTGTCCGAGCGTGCTAAACAATCCGGCAGCGAAAGCTACTCCTTCTATGGTCAACACGATTGGAACACTGACCACGATCGACAACAATCTGATGCCGGCCATGTGTAAACCCATGGAAATCATGATGAGTGTCGTGTCACGAGACGCAAATACTTCTTCTTGAGAGAACGACGAGAATCTCTCTCTCGAGTCAGATACAATTGGATTCTACTGATTCGATCGATGCGACACCTCTCTCCTCTTTCTTTTTCTTCTGGCGACGACGCCATTGGCAAAACGCCGTTCGGCTTCTCATCCTCATCATCTAACGTCGGATACAATTTATTTCTGGTTCTCATTTTTGTGGGGTTTTTTTCTTTCTAATATTAGATACAAATTTATGTGTGTATTTATTTTTATTTTCTGTTCTCCTTATTTATATCAACAAGAAAACTTAGACGTATGCTTCCTCCAGCAATAATTTCAAGACGCATCCCTTGTCATCTAAAGTCAGACTTCTACGCACCAATTTCATTTCTTCCGGACCGGTGGGCTTATCTCACCCACCACTGAAGACTAATCTCCTCTAAAACTTGATCACGTCGTCGATTCGAACGCATTCGAAATACTTGATGACCATATCTTCCCTTTCCATTGTCAGACATGAATGATCCTTGTGATCGCAGTCTAGATGATCCCGACACCAGACGCATCGTTTTAACAAGAGGCGACCAAGTCGTTCGTTCAAGCAGAATGCGTAGGCTCTCATCAGCATTTTTAAAAGAAACCTTGCTCTCATAATCTGGGAATCGTTCATGTTTTATGTATATTTTATTATCTATTCAATTCGATATTTATTTTTTTAAATAACTATTTATTTATATATTTTTTCTCTCCTATATATATATCAATCACTTTTATTTCCTCTTGCGAATCCCGTGATTCTATTACAATTTACCTCAAAACTCATAAACGATTTTTAAAATTTTTTTTCGTCTCTTCTCCCTCCACTCTCCACCGTTTTTTCGTTCGCGATCGATCGCACAGCTATCTAGACCACTTGCGTCGTTCTAACGAGAGACGATTTAGTTGTTCATTCATGCAGAATGCGTAGGCTCTCATCAGCATGTCTATAAGAAACGATGTCCTCATAATCTGGGAATCGTTCACGATTTACGTATTTATTATCTATTTGATTTGATATTTATTTTTTAAATAACTATTTATTTATATATATTTTTTTTTCTCCTACATTAATCACTTTTTATTTCCTCTTGTAAATCTCGCGATTCTATTACGATTCACCTCACAAAACTCGCGAGGATTTCACGTTTTCGTCAGTTCCCTCCAATGATTTCCTCGGCGACCGATCGCACCACCGCGATGGCAAACGTGGAGAGACGATTTCCATCGGTTCTAATTTTCCAAAGTCAGGTTTTTTCTGTTTAGTTTGGAAAAAAATCCTCGATGCGTAACTTCACTTTACACCCACTTTACACCGTTGGCGAACGTCGAGGAAACGTTTTGAGATCGATTTTTCCTGGTCTGGAACTCTCAATCGTTTTTTACCGATCGGATCGCACCCTCGACCTCTGAAACGTGATCGCGAACGTCGGTCCCTCAGAACTCTCAAAACGCATTTTTATGTTGGTCTAGAACACTCAAAGCGTTTTTTTTGCCTGCGTTCACCAACGATAGATTGAAGGTCTGATCCGCGATGAGAACGTTGAGAAAAATTTTTTAGGTTGATGTTTCTTCAAATTTCGTACATTTTTCTATCCGAGCGATATGTCGAATTCGCACTCGTTCGCCAACGGCTGTTTGAACGGTCTAAGATGCGATGAACTACTTGTGAGAGTTCTGGACCATCATGCAAAAACAACTTCTTTTTTTACGCTCTGTACACGATTTAACACTGAATCCCTATGAGGGTACACGTACATGTACGTGTACTTGTACATTTTTTTGAAAAAGTGGTCTGGAACGCTCCGTTTCCACCTACTTGGGACCAGTAAAAGGCAAAACAGGATAGGAAATAGAAGGATAAACCACAGAATATATTGGGATAGATAAAATACCGAGACTATGGTGTGCACATCCGAAACAATTAAGTTACTCATATACAAAGGAATGCGTCTATTGTTGGGCAAAAAGAAGAATTCTAGGAGACAACAGATAGAAGCCGAATATTTAGTGGGAAATCCGCACTAGTAAAAGAACTATTGGATTTATTTGGGTACTTTTACAAAGTATTTGAACAAATACAATTACTCATACCAGGAAGCACACCTTAAAGTACTGCATGCTACTCTTTTGAGCCCAAAATTGAGGAATCCGTGCCAAAATAAAGTTGTTTTGATGGTTTAGAGGGATTTTCTGGATGTTTGTGGTAATTCGATGTATTCTAGTTCACTTGACTTTATCCACATGAGACCTCTCATCATTCATTTAGCAGTGCGTGCTTTACGGGTGGAGGTTGCCGGGGTACCCGGAGAGAACCACCGAGCAACGACGAGCAGCTGTCAGCTCTCCAACATCGTAACTCTGAACTCTGCACCGCAGCACAGGCAGGGTTAGATTGGGTGAAGACATGCGCACCATCGACGTGCAGTACGCCACAGTACACAGCGTCATCGTGCCCCCATGTAGGCAATTGGGGTGAAGTGTCTTGCCCAAGGACACAACGCGGTTGCCGCAGGTGGGATTCGAACCGAGGACCTCTCGGCTTGCATCCTGCACCTCTACCAACTGAGCCACCGCGCCCCCATTTAGAGGGATTGTCGGGTTGTTTGTTGTAATTAAACTTACTCCTATTCAATCGAACACATCCTCCGAACACACCACTTTCCTATTAGAAGGTTTTGGGTCACATAGCAATCATGTGCTACCACAGAAACCAAGATGGCGGCCTCGGATATACAAAATGGACGACTTACACTCGTCTCATCTCAACAAAACGTGCTGTGCATGCACACTAGGGCCACGTATCACTATGGGGATGTTGTCACAAGATGGCGCTCACGTGGGCTACCATGACAACCAAAAATGAAGTAACTGGGCCATGTGCCTATGACGTCACTTGAGATCCGGCCAATGTGGGTCGATTGGGTACATGATTTACTATTAACATCAAGCCAAGAGATCCACGGTTCGATCCGTGTCATTGGGCAAGGCACTTAATCACGATCGCTCACCTGCCGAAGTGGTTCAAAGAAGTATTTGGGGTGACATTCAGTTATACATTGTTTATCAACACTACAAAGGAATGAGGTCATGAAAGGCATTTTTTATGGAAAAACACTAAGGAATCGATTTGAACAAATCTCTCCATGCCACCCCCACCCCTGCCCATAGAGAGCCCAAATAATAAGCCAGGGACTCAAATTGAACAAACTTGAACCTGATCCCCCTTGAGATGTTATAAGTAGTTAGGGGAGCCACTCTGGACCCAAGATCTGCTTACTTCTAGACCCAAGATACGAAACTTCTAGATCCAAGAACTTCTAGACCCAAGAACTTATAGGGACAAACCTGAATGCACTGGTGGCACAGTGCATTCAGGTTTGTCCCTATAAGTTCTTGGGTCTAGAAGTTCTTGGGTCTAGAAGTTTCGTATCTTGGGTCTAGAAGTAAGCAGATCTTGGGTCCAGAGTGGCTCCGCATCATGCATTATGACCAGCTCTTATAGTACATTTTTGCTTATAAGTTTATCACTGGAGGATAAGGGAACTGTTTTTTTTTTGTCTTTTTTTATAACAAAGACTTGGTTGTGTACATGAGAAGATCTCTTTTTAATAGTGTGGGTAGCCCTTAGAAGGGCTGTTTTAGTTTTGATGAAGTGCAAGTCACTCAACAGTTAGCAATATTTTAAAAATTTTGGACGGCTGTGACAGTAAACGTCTGTTATCAACAGTTTTTTCCCGCACTCGATCGAATTGTCGCGTGAGGGTTCTTCAGTGCATTTTCGATCCTCGCATTGTCTATAAAAACACTGCTGGAGATATCATAATGTCATTTTTCTTCTTATCATCAATCATGAGAGTTGAGCTATCCATCGAGGTAAAGATTCCATCACTAGAAGGTGAATGTGGGCCACGAGAAGTGAAGAAGGAGAGAGAGAGGAGTGCAATACTATTCCACCACAAGAGGTGAAGATGGAGAGAGAGGAGCGTAATACTATTCCAAGGAGTAATTTGCGAAGATTGGCAAGAAAAGCTGGGGTGAATAATATCTCACCATTGTCACTTGATGAAGCTGAAGAAGCCTTACACTGTTTTGTTCGAAAATTGATAAGAGATACCTATCATTATGCAACAATTAGGGGAAGAGGATCACAACATCTCGTTAATCAAAAGGATGTCAAGAGAGCCGCAAAGAGAAATGGAATAAAGTTGGTGAACTAAACATGTTTTGTTTAGTAAAAAACGGCCCTTATAAGGGCCACCATATTCTTAAAAAGAGATATCACGTTTACACACTTGAGTGGCACATTTCAGTGCTACCACAATGGAATGAATTGAACTTTTTGTTCAATTGTAATTTCATTACTCAATTCAAAAGAGGTTAACCTCATAGCTCCCACACTAGATTTCCCTGTCATGGCATATTTTTTATGTTTGCAAATTATTTTTGTTTTTACCTAAATGTTTTTGTGTGAAAACATTTAGGTAAAAAACAAAAATAATTTGCAAACATAAAAATATTTTTGTGTTTGCAAATTATTTTTCTGTCTTGCAAGTTTTTTTATTTTATAAGAAAAATATTTTTTGTGTTTGTAAAATGAATGTTATGAAAAAAACTTTTTCATAACTTTCAATTTACAAACACAAAAAATATTGTTTCTGTTTGCAAATTATTTTTTGTCTTGCAAGTTTTTTATTTTGTAAGAAAAATATTTTTTGTGTTTGTAAAATGAATGTTATGAAAAAAACTTTTTCATAACATTCAATTTACAAACACAAAAAATATTTTTTTCTGTTTGCAAATTATTTTCTGTCTTGCAAGTTTTTTATTTTATAAGAAAAATATTTTCGTGTTTGCAAATGAATGTTATGAAAAAAACTTTTTCATAACATTCATTTGCAAACACAAAAATTTTTTTTGTGCTTGCAAAATAATGTTATGAAAAATGTTTTTTATTTTTAAAAAATCTTGAGTTGGAAAAAAATTTCCCCTGTTTAAATAACAACAAAATAATATTACCTTTTTTCAAATCCGAAATTTTTATTCCATGAATATTTACAGATTTGTAAATGTCTTTTATGAAAATGTCACTTTCAAAAACTATTTTCAATGTTTCTTGGCAAGTTTTCCTATTTTAGAATTATTGTCTTTAGCTTTTCGTTTTCTTGTAACTTTCTTTGGTGGTTCCTCTTTCTCTGGAAATAATACTTCTAACTCATCATCAATTTCCATTTTTGTTTCTTTGGGTATATCCATATTATATAATAATGTATCATCATTATCATCGAACTCTGGTAACACAGGTTCTGCTAAGTCAACTTTCTCATTTATATGGGGAGGTGGTGGTAATGGTACCGTGCTCATCCCCTGTAAAGTGTGGTTGTCAATGTCTTTCTCATCAAGTTGTAAGTTGAAACCTGTAATCGGTAATCTATCTTCTGCATGCTTTATGTATTCTGACCATGGATAAACTTTTACTGGTCCTCGTTGATCAACAGCTGGTGAACCCCATCTTGGTTGAGACACAGAGTTATTCGATAGCTTTCTCAATCTACATTCATTAATCCAATGTCCTCTCTCATTGCAATAAAAACATGGACCTTTGTCTGAACATGTATTCGCCCAATGTCCTTTCTGATGACAAATGGAACAAATCATCTCTTTAGGTGTTGATATCAATTTATAAAGTTCATTCACAAGTCTTCTAACTTCTCCCCATTTAGATGGTTTATAGTAAATACTTTTAGCATCACTTGCTTTTTCTAATCTTGGATCTGTAACTCTATCCATCTTTAACTTTTGGAGCGTTTCAAAAATATGTCTTGTCTTCTTGAAGTCAAAAACCCAAGTGTGAATCAACCTAAGATTCTTCCTCCTTTTATACTTTTTTAATGTACATTTAAATGTACACTTAAATGTTCCATAACGTGCATTTGCACACAATTGTTTAAATATACATTCATTTGGTTACAAACAGTTATGCTATCTCTTACACTCAATAATCTCTGGATACTATATTGCTGTTGTTAAATATTGACTGAAAGATACACTTAACAAATAAAAGCTATAAAATATTTACCATAGGAATATTTCCCATAGAGTGAATGGATTACATTTTATGACTTTTCAAAAGTGTATAAGAAACATTTATTAACAGTATAATCCAGTGGGTATTAAATGTACATTTAATTGTACACTTAAATGTTCCATAACGTGCATTTGCACACAATTGTTTAAATATACATTCATTTGGTTACAAACAGTTATGCTATCTCTTACACTCAATAATCTCTGGATACTATATTGCTGTTGTTAAATGTGTTTTAAATATTGACTGAAAGATACACTTAACAAATAAAATATTTACCATAGGAATATTTCCCATAGAGTGAATGGATTACATTTTATGACTTTTCAAATGTGTATAAGAAACATTTGTTAACAGTATAATTCAGTGGGTATTAAATGTACATTTAAATGCACATTTAAATGTACATTAAAAAAGTATAAAAGGAGGAAGAATCTTAGGTTGATTCACACTTGGGTTTTTTGACTTCAAGAAGACAAGACATATTTTCAAAAGCTAGAAGACGATAGAAGAAAAAGATGAAGAGAGCCATTGAAGAATATAGTGAGACGGAGAGTGAAGTAGATAACAAGAAGCAGAAAGTAGAATCAGCAAGGGACATATACACCATTCACCCACTCCTACAAAGAACATCAAGAAAATTCCGTTCCAAATCCCATGTATGCAGAATAACCTTTAAACAATTCAATCAAAAGAATCCATTTGACACCCTTGGAAAAGTCTTTGACAGTTTGATAGATGATATTAAAGAAGAATGTGGAGTAGAAGACAATGATCCGATGAGAATATCCGTTGACCACCCAGGATTAGAAATAGGTATATTTATTCCATTTACTAAGGCTTCGGCTATCACTGGTAACACCATATTAGATGAAATAGAAAAAGTTGTACAATCAAATGATAACTTTACTATCCATGATGGGCAATTATCTTTAGAAATAACACACACTTCTCTACCACAAGGGTCTGGGCGACATGCACCAATTTCATTTTCATCTGTTGATAAAATGGTTAAAAATAAACAGAGTATTATTGAAATTAAAAATGTTCATGATTCAATGTGTCTCGCACGGGCCATTGTAGTGGGAAAGTGTCATGTTGATAGAGATAATTCTGAACTTTGGCAAAAGAAATGGAAAAATATTAGACGTTCTGATAGACCGACACAAGAGTTGGAAGCTAAGGCATTGATGGACAAAGGAGGTCTTGATTATAATATTCCTTGTGGATATGAAGAATATTATAAAATACAAGACCTGCTTTACCCAGAGTATGTCATCAAAATTCATCCACAGTATGCAAAAAGTGAATTTTTATTCAAACCTCCAGTTACCACCACTGATAGTAAAGTTATTCATATTTACCACCATGACCAGCATTTTGATACTATCACAACAATTACAGGGTTTTTAGGATGTCACTACTATTGTGAACTTTGCAGTAAAGGGGTCCAACAGAGAGAACGTCATATGTGCCCTTTTGGTTGTATTTGCTATGCTCCAACAAAATGTATTCCTGAACATCCCACTACCTGTTACACTTGCAATAGACAGTTTAGAAGTTTATCATGCTATAATAACCATATCACTAGAAAGGGAAAAGAAGAAAAAACAATTTGTCAATTAGTTCAAAAATGTAAAACATGCAATTCACTAATATATCCAACAAAAGGAAAACACATCTGTGAAGGATTCCAAAAATGCAAATATTGTCAACAAATAGTTAATTCTGATCACCAATGTTTTATTCCAAAATACACTTCACCCGAGGATGAAAAATTACCAAACATTCCATTTGTATTTTTTGATTTTGAAACCACACAAGACTCAGGAGTTCATATCCCAAATTTCTGTGTTGCTCATCGTGCATGTGGGGAATGTATTTGCAAATCTATAGATCAAGAATGTATTTCCTGTGACAAATTTGGATATAGGCAATCAATATTTAAAGGGGAATCTACTTTATCAGATTTTTGTGATTGGCTTTTCAGTAAGGAACATAAAGGGACAACAGCTATTGCTCACAATTTAAGAGGTTTCGATGGACAATTTATTTTAAGACACCTCATTGAAACTGGTACAACAACTCCTGATGTAATTATGAATGGGAACAAAATTATTTCACTTAAAGCTTGTGGTATTAGACTTATAGATTCTTTAAATTTTCTTTCAATGAGATTGGCACAATTTCCCAAAACATTTGGCTTGACAGAATTAGCAAAAGGTTATTTCCCCCATTTGGCAAACACACAAGCTTATCAAAATTATATTGGTCCTTATTTAGATCCATCATTGTATATGCCAGATTCAATGTCTCCATCAGATAGGGAAGATTTTATCAAGTGGTACAACCAAAAAGTTACTAGTAATGCCAGTTTTGATTTTCAAAAAGAAATGGAATTATACTGTAAATCAGATGTAGATATCTTACGTAGGGGGTGTGGGGAATTCAGACAAAAATTTATAGATAGTGATGGCATAGATCCTTTGAGAGAAGCATTTACCTTAGCCGATGCATGTACAAAAGCTTGGAGAAAAAATTCACTTCCAGAAAACAAAATGGCAATCATTTCAGACATAGGTTACCCAGCTAAAGTCAAATACTCCATTAAAGCCATTAGATTTTTACAGACACTTGCACAGGAAGAAAACATACATATTCAACATGCACTTAATGGTGGGGAGGTTAAAATAGGGGGATATTATGTTGATGGGTTTCACAAAGACACAAATACAATCTTTGAATTTTATGGATGTATGTGGCATGGGTGCATGACATGTTATAAAGACAACAGACATGAGAAAAATCCAGTCAATTTGCTAAATTACCAAACTCTATACTACAAAACACAGGAACGCATACACCATTTAGAATCATTAGGGTATAACATGAGAATAACATGGGAACATGAACTTGATGATTTTTGCAAATCAAATCCTGAAGTAAAATCAACATTAAATTCATTTTTTCCAAACATGGATCCTATTAAACCACGTGAAGCATTATTTGGGGGGAGAACAAATGCCATTAAATTACATCATAAAATAGACCAAAACACAGATAATGAAATAAAATACATAGACATCTGTTCGCTCTGTCCTTATGTCAATAAACACAGAGAATATCCAGTTGGTCATCCACATATACTCACAAAAGAAAACATAAACATGAACAATATAAGACAGTACAGGGGACTTATCAAATGTAAAGTTTTACCACCACAATCTCTACACATGCCAGTATTACCAATTCATTGCAACAAGAAAATGGTTTTTACACTTTGCAATACATGTGCAGAACAAGAATTGGACAAATGTGAACACACACCAGATCAACGCAGTATTACAGGTACATGGACATCTGTTGAACTTTTTAAAGCATTGGGGATGGGATACACATTACTTGACACTTATCAGATTTGGCATTGGGGAGAATGGTCTTCAGAAATTTACAAACATTATGTGAACAAATATTTAAAAATGAAACAAGAAGCCAGTGGATATCCAGATTGGGTGAAAACAGAAACAGACAAAGACTCATTTAAGAAAGACTATGCACAAATTGAAAACATACGTTTGGAAAATATTGAAAAAAATCCAGGACAAAGATCATTTGCTAAAACCATGTTAAACTGTTTATGGGGTAAAAGTGCACAAAACAATTTAAAAACAAAAACAGAATACATACAAGACCCATCAAGATATTTTGACCTGATACAAGATAAAGACATCATTATTAAAAATGTTGAATTGTTTGATCATGATAAATGTATTTTAGTCAATTACACAAAGTCTACAGATGTTTATGAACCTCACAAATCAGCTAATGTTGCAGTTGCATCTTTTGTCACAGCTTATGCACGGATGGAATTATATAAAGTAATAGGACGTTTGGGTAGACGGGTATTATACTTTGACACAGACAGTTGTATTTACATCCATAACCCCACACTTTGGAATCCACAAATTATAAACAGTAGGTTAGGTCAATGGACAGATGAACACCCAGATGCAAAAATTATTGAATATGTAGGTTTAGGTCCAAAAAATTATGGTTACAAATACATTAAAGATGGTCAAATACACACTTCATGTAAAGTTAAAGGAATCACATTAGATTACAATACATCACAGAAAGTCAATTTTGAATCCATGGTGGAATGTGTACAAGACAGACACAATTACAAAATGAACATTGAATACACACATAGAATTAAACGCAACAAGAACAGACAAGTCACAAGTGAAAGACAAACCAAAACATTTAGATCTGTGTACACAAAACGTTTTGTAGTGGATAAATATGACACAAGACCTTATGGGTTTAAGGTATAAAAATTACTCTTCGGAATTCTCATTTCAAGTTTGAACAAGAACAGACATGTCACAATTGAATTACAAACCAAAACATTCAGATCTGTGTACACAAAACGTTTTGTAGTGAATAAATATGACACAAGACATTATGGGTTTAAAGTATAAAAATTACTCTTCAGATTCCTCATTTCAAGTTTGAACAAGACCAGACATGTCACAATTGAATTACAAACCAAAACATTCAGATCTGTGTACACAAACCATTTTGTAGTGGATAAATATGACACAAAACCTTATGGGGCTAAGGTATAAAAGAACCCTTCAGATTTCTCATTTCAACTTTGAACACTGAGCAGGCAAGATGTCTCTACCACTCAATCCTACTTATCCTATATACTTGTCAGAGTTAAGAAGACTTTCAAGTTTTAGTATGACTACAAACCCTATTTTAAAATCCAAGAAAGAAGACTTAGCTAAAGCTGGATTTTTCTATATAGGAGATGGTAAAGTAAAATGTTTTGTATGTGGACAAGGTTTAATGAATTGGGAAGAAAAAGATATTCCTTTGCAAGAACATGTTAAGTGGTCACCAAATTGTTCTTATATTCAATTGATAAGAAATTGTCAATTATACAAACCACCAACAAGTATGCAAACACCCCCAGATAAAATATTATCAGTGATGGATTATGGATTCACTTTAAATCAAATATTTTCAACAATGAAAAAATATGACAAGTGTTTAGATGATTTTCCAGATTCTAAGTCTTTATTTGCACTCATGGTGCTAAATGATCAAAGTACATCATTTAGTACCATAATTGCAAGACAAGCTGCAGGACAATTCAAAACTAAGTTTGATAAAATGTTTTCAGATAATGCAGGAAATGATTTTCCTGACCGTCCTGATGTATTTTGTGCATCAGGTAATATAGTACCTGATGGACAAAATACATCAGAAGAGACAAAAGAATCATCACTTTGATTTCAACCATGGAACCAGTAAGACGTATGTTAGACAACAAGATTACGCGTAAGGCATTATTATATGCATTTCAATTGATCACTCCTGGTTATCTAACAATAACAAAAGAGTTTATTCATAATCAATTGGGAAAAGATGAAATGTATGGGGAATTTTGTAATGCATTACAAATCATGAATGCTTTTTACAAAGATAATATAGAAAATATTTGGACAAGAGTTGTGTGGGGTAATATAATTTATGATAAAGAAATCATTAATTACTTGTATAGACAATGTGTACCACAAATAGATAGAAGAATAGATTCTTCAGAAACTGTATTTGAGTTAAAAGCACCCTTAAAACGAATACCTACTAAAAGACATGAAGAAGGTATGGAATCAGAAAGTATATAAGTGAATGATTTGACAACTCTTATTCACACACAAATACAATTATGGCATTGAGTGAATGTTTATTGTTTCAACACCCTTGTAATATCTTTATTTCGGGACCTAGTGGTTCAGGAAAAACAGAATTTGTCAAAAAGCTTATTGATATGAAACATGACTTATTTCAAATTCCCCCACAAAAAATCATTTGGCGTTATAAAGAATGGCAAAATACATATACTTTACTTAAAGAAAGTGAAGATATTAAATTCATAGATGGTATCCCTGATGATGAAAATGAAATTGTCAGTGATGCCACTATTCCCCATCTTGTAGTTTTTGATGATATGTTAGGAGATAAAGATGAAGAAAAAATTAAATTATGGTTCACACGAAAAGGACATCATAGAAATGCAAGTGTCATTTACATTACACAAAATATGTTTCAACAATCTAAATCTAGTCGTACCATAAGTTTAAATGCACATTATATGATTTTATTTCAAAATACCAGAGATAAAGGGCAAATTAAAGTATTGGCAAATCAAGTTCAATTACCACATTTAAATGCATGTTATCAAGATGCAACAAGTATTGATCATGGTTATTTATTAATTGATTTTCATCCTAGAACTCCTGAGTCTTTGAGATTAAGAACTGATATTTTTCATCCTTGGGTAACACAAAATGAACGTGGCCCTATCATTTATACAAAACTATAAATTCCCCATGTTCTAATGAGTTGATGTTAGTTAGTCAAAGTTTGTCAACGACTACACATCATCATGGTATCATTCATACAATCTTTGGAACAACTTGGTCAAGAAACAAGTCCATTTGCAAGACAAAAATTACTTAAGAAAGGTTTTAAGAAAATTTTAAAATGGTTTACATTAGCAAGTAGAATCATACTTAATAAGAAAATTAAATTGCCAAAACAAACTTTAACCTATATGGATAAACATAAACAAGATCTTGAACAACTTGCAAATCCCAGAGTTGATCTTGCAACAAAACGAAACATTATTTTAAAACCAGGAGGTGGTGGATTTTTTGGTGGTGTTATCATTCGTAATTTAATTCGATGGGATGGTCATAAGACAAGTAGATCATTCTATTCACCATTCAAAAAAACAAAGAGTAAGAAACAAAAGTCATCTAAAAGGAAACGAAAATCCCCTAAGAAAAGATCAAATAATTCATCAACCTCTAGAGAGATAAAAAATCAACGAAAGGTAGGACCTAAATATATGTACACAAATTTCGAAATTGCACCTCATAGATCTCCATCTACGAAAACAAAAGCATTACTTGTGAAAAATCTTCAAAGACAAAGAAAAGTATCACCACTTAAGTTAACACGTGTAGTGTCAATAACAAAAGATGGTGTTAAAAATCATGAACCAATGTATTCTGTACAAAATACACAACATGTACCATTAAAAGAAAAGATTCCCACAATGGCACGTTTTACAGCTTTAAATACACCTAAACCTGTTAAAGGGATAAGGTCTTACTTTAAATAATATAAAGTTTTACACATATATAAATAGCATTACATTTTTATATTTGTTTCATTTAATCATTAGATTTTATAAGAGCAAGATGGTGAGACAAAATAAGAAACAAAAAATTCCTTTAGTTAAAAAATATGGTGGTATGTTAATAGGTTTAAGTCAAACTCCTCCAGCATTTCAAAAACAAATTATGAAAAATGCACCTAAAGAATTAATTAATTGTGTGTCAGAATGCTGTCATAATCTTTTAAAAGGCAACATACATCTAACAAAAAGTCAGAAACAAAAATTACATCCAAAGCGTCAACAACTACGAGCACTCGCTAGTAAATCAATAACTCTTAAAAAGAAAAAACAAATTTTAAATCAAAAAGGTGGTTTTTTACCATTACTTGGTTTACTTGGACCTGCTATAGGAGTTGCAACAAATCTTGCAAATAAATTAGTCGATAAAATATGAAAAAGATGGCTATTGTACCTTATCAAATGTTAGAAGATATGCAACGTTTTAGAAATGAAAAAGCTCAAAGACCAAGATTACCCCCTAACCCACAAGTTACAAATACTGCACAACTTCAAAATGATTTATCATCTGTGTTAGGAAATTCAGAGTTGTCCGAAAGTGAGAAAGAACAAAAGTATGGGGAAACTTTACAAAAATTTCAAATGTCACATAAGAAAGCATTACAACCAACATTGGTTCCATTGCCTGAGTCAGGAGAAAAATCATTATTTTTACGAGATCGTATTATAGAAAGTGTCCCTGTTACAATGAGACGTAAAGCAACTTCATTATTATCTGCTTTATCATCTCATCCACACATGAGTTGGGATGATCAGGGTGTATTAAGTTACGATGGAGAAGTCATAAAAGGTTCAAATATCATAGATTTAGTCAATGATGTTCTTAGACACCGAAAAGGTTTTAAACCGAGTGGATGGGAAATGTTTAGTCGTGGATTAAAAGATATAAATATCCCTCAAGATTTTGTTGGTAATCGTGAACGTTGGTTATGGATGAATAGACAACCTATACCCAAACCCAGTAAATATCAAAGTTCTCCAGAAGATAGTTGGTCTGAAACTCCTCAATCCTCCCCTCCAAAACGTAAAGTTCGTCGAGGTCATAGAGTGCAGTGGAGTGAAGACACACCAAAGTCAGCACTAAAGCGTAAATTGACAAAACGTAGATTATCTGAAAAATGGGAAGCTTATTGAATGATTTATTAACTGAAATATATTACAATACAAAACATCCTGCTGGTTATGGTGGTATACAAAAATTGTACAAAGCAGCTCATAGTAAAGATAATTCCATCACAATTGATCAAGTGAAAAAATGGTTGAAAGGAGAAAGAACTTATACTTTACATAAACCCATCCGTAAAAAATTTTCAAGACGTAAGACTATAGTGGGTGGTATTGATCATCAATGGCAGATTGATTTAGCAGACTTACAAAGTTTACAATCTTACAATGATCAATTTCGTTATTTAGTTTGTGTTATTGATGTATTTTCCAAATATGCATGGGTAATACCCATTCACAATAAATCAGGAGAGACATTAACAAAATCTTTTCAGAGTATTTTGAAAACTTCTGGACGTAAACCATTATCATTACAATCTGATAAAGGTTCTGAATTTAAAAATAAAGACGTGCAAAAATTTTTAAAGAAACAAAACATTCATTTCTTCACAACAGAAAATCCTGAAACCAAAGCTAGTATTGTTGAACGTTTTCAACGTACATTGAAAACACGAATGTGGAAATATTTTACACACAAACGTACATTAAGGTACATTGATGTGTTGGAAAATTTAGTTGATGGATATAATCATAGTTTTCATTGAAGTATTCAGAGAACTCCTGCTTCAGTATCATTAGAAAATGAAGTAGAAGTATCTCAACATTTGTATGGTAAAAAAAAGTCTAAAAAGAAAAAAATACAATTTAAAGTTGGTGATATAGTACGTATTAATAAAACCAAACGTACATTTGAAAAAGGGTATTTACCAAATTGGACAAAAGAGTTATTTAAAATTACTCATGTAAAACATACAATACCACCCACTTATAAACTTGAAGATATGGGTGGTGAAAATATACAAGGGACATTTTATCCACAAGAAATTCAAAGTATAAAAGATGATAAAAAATATATAATTGAATCAATTCTTAATAGACGGTCAAGACGTGTGGGAAAGAAAATTATTAAAGAACTTAAAGTACATTGGGAAGGTTATCCAAAGAAATTTGATAGTTGGATAGCAGAATCAGATTTGATATAAAAAGAATATGTCATTAAATGAAACTTCATTACCTAATGAAACCACAAGTGTTGATGTACAAAGTCAACAAAGTCAACAATTTAAAATTTGTGGAAATCGTGTTGCAAAAAATCAAGTCACTTATTTCACACAGATTATTATCATTTATGGTATTATAATTACTGCCATTGCACATTTGAGTTTACAAAGCCCTGATAAAGAATTGTGGTTAGTGTTATTAAGTAGTTCTTTAGGATATATTCTTCCAAGTCCAGGTTTAAAATATTTGAAACAACCACAAGATAAGAAAAATGAATTCATTTTACGTAACACTTCTCAGTGATAGTTCTATGGATATGTTTCCAAGTAATAGCCAATGTTGTTTTCAAACACAATTATCTAAACCCATTCATGTTGATAAAGAACATTGGGAAGTGGGATTAGTTGAAGTAATTTTACCTTCGGAAGCAAAAAATATTACAGATGAAGAATCTGTTTTTAAAATCATTGTAACAGATAGCAAAATATCAAATCGTATTAATAAAACGAATTTGAAACATACATTACACAAAGGTGTTGCTGTTGTTGAATTAAATATTTTATCAGGTGCATATTCAAATGGCGCTCATGTCATAGATGCAATGCAAACAGAAATTCAAGAAAAACTTGGAGACATATTTAAATCATTTGATGTATTATTTCATGTTGGATTTTCAACTCTCCAAGGGCGTGTAAAAATAGTAGGAAATAGTATTGGGAAAGTGGGTATTGAAATGTCAGAAAGTTTATTACAAAAAATGGGATGCAAAGACAATATTTTTCCTGTCATTTTTCCTAACACATCAAAAGGTGCATTTAAATATAATGTGGACTTAAATGTGGATTTCAATCAAATCTTTATTTATTCTGACATAGCAGATTATACATTTTTAGGTGATATTGAAGCACCTATTTTACGTGTGATTCCATTTGAATCACATAAAGAGTCTCTACATACTCATATAGAATTTGATAATGTACATTATGTACCAGTATCAAAATCTTATTTTGATCAGATTAGTATAAATATAAATGGGAACACTGGTAAACCCATTCAGTTTGCAAGTGGCAAGACAGTTGTCAAGTTGCATTTTAGACAGAGACATTAATTAAATTTGTAAAAATGATGCCGGTGTATCAAGGTGTACCACGGCAATATGGATATGGATTAGGGTCTATTTTTCGCACAGCAATAAGAACAGCTGCACCCTTTATAAAACCAATTGCAAAAAATGCATTTCAAACCTTAAAGAGAGATGGATTAAGACATGGTTTAGAAATAGCAAATGAATTGATAAAAAAACGTAAAGCACCTAAAGACATTTTATTAACTCATGGAAAAGATCTTTTGAAATCAGTTGGTGAATCTGCTTTAGGTATAAAAAGACAAAAACAAGAACAAAAACGTCAGTCTGTGGTTCGTTCTCGTAGAGGTAAGACACGTCAAAGACAAGCTTATTCAAAACGAAAATCAAGACCACTTGATATATTTGATTGAAAAAAATCATGATGTTACATGGATCTTGCGAACATTTTGGTAGTAGTTTTGATCCAGATAATGTATCACCAACATCAAGTGGTATAGAAAATATTGGTGAAATTGAACAATTTCCTATTGCATCTTTAAATAATTCTTCACCAATAGAATTTTTAATTCCAAGACAAACAACCAAGTGGTTAGATCTTGCAGCATCTACACTTGAAGTTCAATTTAAAATTACAAAACAAGATGGGAGTGTTTTGGCTGGAGATACACAAATTGCTCCTATCAATAATTTTTTTCATAGCATGTTCAGTAAAATTGATGTTACACTGAACGGCAATCTTATCACCACCAATACAGATCTTTATCCTTATAGAGCATACTTTGAGAATTTTCTTAGTTATTCAAAAGATGTGAAAAAAACACATCTAGCTGCTAGTGAGTTGTGGTATAGAGATACTCCTGGACACCTCAAAGAAACAAGTAAAGCTTCGTCTAACAAAGGTTTGACTGAGCGAGCTAAAATAATTGGTGGTAGCAAAAATGTACAACTAAGAGGAAAACTGCATTTAGATCTGTTTGTGCAAGATAAGTATTTACCAAATGGAGTTGAGATGAGAATTAAATTGCATCGTGCTCCAACTAAATTTTGTTTGATTGGTAGTGAACATGGAAAAATAGAAATTCAAAAAGCCATATTCAGAATACCGGCATTGGATTTATTTCCAAAATTTGCGAATGATCTTAATGCACAAATAGATCGAACAAATTATAAAATGCCCATAAGACGTAGTGAAATTAAAACTTTTACTATTGGAAGTGGTCTTCGTTCAAAAATAGAAGACTATCTGTTTCATAAACAGATGCCAAAACGAATTATTCTTGGTTTAGTTAGTAATAGAGATATAAATGGAGATGTTGGCAGTAATCCATTTAATTTTCAACATTTCGATTTGAATAAGTTGGAAATCACAATAGATGGACATTCCATTAAAGCACGTCCCTTTGAACCGAATTTTGAAGGTGGACTTTATCTAAATTCATATTTATCATTGTTTGAAGCTATGGGCTATTTTGGACAAAATCAATCATTTAATTTATCTTTGCAGGATTATGCAAAAGGGTATACCCTTTGGGGTATTGATTTGACACCTGATCAGAGTAGTAGTGGGCCCTTGGCTCACCCAATAAAGTCTGGCAATCTTAGGTTTGAACTTCAGTTTGCTCAAGCTCTTCCAGAGGTGATCAACGTTGTTGTCTATGCAGAATTTGATAGTGAGATAGAAATCAACAAATTCAGAGAAGTGATATTTGACTATTAAACAAGATGAGTCAGTGTGAACATTGCAAGATGTGTAAAGAAAAAATACAAACATTATTTCAAGAATGTGTAGTGATAGAACTGACAAAATCCATTCAACAGAAAATGAAAAATATCTGTGAAGAAGAAAATCGAACCAACACAACAACATTAATAGATATGAACATTGCAGAGTGTTTACAGAAAGTGTGTCCAGTGACTATACTATATAATCTACACAAGAGAGCAAGAAAAATAAACTTATTAGAATATTGTGCTCATATAGACTTTGAAATAGACTGCCAAAAAGACATTCAAAAGTGGGCAGATTTAGTGAAAAGAGACTGGTCATATTATACAGCATATCTTGATTAATGGCTCCGTGCCAGCCTTTTTCAAGGCTAAGAAGATGGAAACCATACAATTACAAACTATACTTGACAGTTCTCAAAGGTTATCATCCTTAAAAGGAAAAGTGTGTTCAAAAGACTTGTTACCGAAACGAAAACCTAAACACAGACAAGCATATATTGTGAACACAGATTCATCAAAAGAACCAGGAGAACATTGGATAGCAATATATTTTAAAGACAATCATTCTGCTATCTACTTTGATTCATATGGTTTACCACCATTAGATAGAGACATATACAATTTCATAGTGAAAAATACAGATTCCTGGACAATAAATACAATGAGACTACAAAGTGAATTTACTGTTGTGTGTGGAATGTACTGTATATTTGCTTTAGATCATCTTGCAAGAGGATATGATTTAGAGACAGTTCTTACTATCAAATTTGATCCAAGAAATTTTCAAGAGAATGATAGAGATGTTCGACGATGGTTTGAGCAAACTTATAGACATTATTTGAAATAACTGTAATAAATATCAGGTGTCAAAACAATCCCACAGAGGTAATTTTTTACATCTTTTAGTTTTTTAAGTTTTTTATTAAAAGTCAATCATCTATTATATAATTTTCGCCAGACATTTGTGTAAACAGAGAGGTAGGGTTTTTTAGTTATTTTTTATATTTGTTTCAAGATCAGATCACTTGAGTGATATCAGTTTTTTATTTGATACCCAAGATTGTTTTAAAAAACAATCTTGGGTATCAAATAAAAAAAACTAGCATAAAAAAGAATCTTGATGTAAATAGGTTTTCTCATGGATAGGCAAACTCAGATCTCGGTGTATATATGTTCAGAGTTCATTTCAATATAATGATTCAACTTTAAAATACAGTTTTGTCTTTTGTTAAAACCTCTGTGATAGTTTTGTCGAATTTGTTAGGTTAGTCCTATAATCCCTTTTTTATCACCGTGTCCCTATTATTTCCCAACAGTAAAAAGAGTTAAGAGTCACTTCTCTTTTTCACTGTGAGTATTAGGCTTTAATATTGTATGCATACTTATCAAAAACTTTTATAGTGTAACCTGATATACAGTTTATACTGTAGAGATAATTTTGATTGCTAAACATACAATGAATACTATTCTTACTATAGAAAAAAAACAACTATCACAGAGAGTTCGACCACAACGCGAATCACTAAGTTTTTTTTATTTTGTGCATGTGTTCTTGTGTTTTATTGTAAGCATAATTTCCTTATACTTACAACAAAACACAAGAAGACACACAAAATTTCCCCAGTTATAGAAGTTGTATACACAGGGTGGAGAGATGACAAAAACCATATGGATAACCCCTAATATAAAATGATTTTAAATTAATATAGACATTGGGTCACACTCTAGGGAGGGAACTGTTTTTTGTCTTTTTATAACAAAGACTTGATTGTGTACATGAGAAGATCTCTTTCTAATAGTGTGGTTGGCCCTGAAAAGGGCCGTTTTTAAAAATCTTCAGTTCCGTAGAGAGCTGTTTGGTAAAGCCATCTCTGCTTCGGTGAAGAATTCACCTTCCCACACGCCTATGGTTGTTGCTAGCATCTCTTCATCTGTAAAGCAATCTTGTTCCCATGCATAGCTTCGTCCTACAAGAGCTTCCTCCTGCAAATGTACGGGGAGATCAAACCAGTGTTTAGGTCGATTCTTGTACTGGATCTCCCCGAACGGACGTGTGGCGGCTTTGACGAAAGGGTGGTCTTCAATCTTCTTAAGTTGTTCTTCCATCGAAAGTGTTGCCGACCACCACTTTCTCAAAGCCAAGGCGAATTCTTCATCGGCTCTCTGTTTCTTGGTTCTCTCATAACTCTCTACGGAACTGTAATTGATCTTCGTTGGCTCCATGTCTTTTTCCTCTCTGTCAAAAGATGATTTTTCTTTAGTCAGATAAAATGTATCCAAATCCTCAACTCACCTTCTTTTTATAGACAATGCGAGGATCGGAAATGCACTGGAGAACGCTCACGCGACAATTTTGATCGAGTGCGGGAAAATATTGTTGACATCGGACGGCTGTGATAGTAAACGTCTGTTATCAACAATATTTTCCCGCACTCGATCAAAAATGTCGCGTGAGCGTTCTCCAGTGCATTTCCGATCCTCGCATTGTCTATAAAATCTAACAGACATTCCAGACAATTCATTTGATAAAAAGCAATCGCCTGTTCTGCATTCAATCATGGATGAATACAATATACTAGATGATTTTAACGATTTAATTCGTATTGACAACTCATTGATGACACAGCAGAGAATACCAAACCAAAAGGATACCATACCAAATAAGAGGGTGAATAATACTTTTTCACAAGATGAAAAAAATGAAACATTATTACAGAAAATCTTGGAGACTCTACAAGACATGAAATCATCTCACCAAAAGATCGTTCTCTCAGCTGATAAGATTACAGTTCCTATAGAATTCAAAGTGTCATCTCTTCCTTTAACAGTACCACATGAGTTGGCAGAACCGACACCTAAACCTAAGAGAAAAAGGGGACGTCAAGCACAGAATCAGTTAGTGACTACATCCACACAAACAGATACAGTAATTCAACAACCTATTCCAGAGGAAGAATCATCTGATGATATTGTTAAACCTAAAAAAAAGAAACGGGTACGATTCGATGGTCTTGGGCGATACATGAAAAATATTGCTAACTGTTGAGTGACTTGCACTTCATCAAAACTAAAACAGCCCTTCTAAGGGCTACCCACACTATTAGAAAGAGATCTTCTCATGTACACAATCAAGTCTTTGTTATAAAAAGACAAAAAAACCAGTTCCCTTATCCTCCAGTGATAAACTTATAAGCAAAAATGTACTATAAGAGCTGGTCATAATGCATGATGCGGAGCCACTCTGGACCCAAGATCTGCTTACTTCTAGACCCAAGATACGAAACTTCTAGACCCAAGAACTTCTAGACCCAAGAACTTATAGGGACAAACCTGAATGCACTGTGCCACCAGTGCATTCAGGTTTGTCCCTATAAGTTCTTGGGTCTAGAAGTTCTTGGGTCTAGAAGTTTCGTATCTTGGGTCTAGAAGTAAGCAGATCTTGGGTCCAGAGTGGCTCCCCTAACTACTGTTATATACCAAATATGAAAGAATTCATAGCAAATATGAAAGATTTTTAAAGAAATTTCCTCATATTTCACTTAGTTAAAATTCGGGCTCCTACAGGGAGCCCAATTATTAACCCATGGACTCGATTTGAACAAACTTGCCCCCCCCCCCCCCCCCCCCCCCATTTTGTCTCACTTTACATTAATTTTATCCATAGAGGTTTATTAATCTCTACCTTTTTATTTATTATAATTACCGGAATATCGGATGGCCCATGCCAACAAAAAATTCTGGAAAAACTAAGAAAGAACATTGTTTGCATCAAAAACATAGCTCCGTATCCGCCCATTGAGAGGGGCTCAATATTGACCTGGTTGGTTCAGTTAACTCTGTGCGTCTTGTCCATTTGTGCCCCCCCCCCCCTTCACTCCCCCGCCAATCACACCCATACCCTCACACTCTCTTAGATATACACAAACACACCCCCACAATCTCCCACACAAACCCTTCAGACTCTAGTGGTATCTTCCATGCCAGTTCAATGGCAGCAATTAGAAGAGTCCATATTTATTATTTGGGGTAAACCAATCAGATTTTCATCGAGCCGCCTCGGGCTGCACGTTGAAAATACTGATTGGTCTACCCCACAATATTCACTGACGTTATATAATGACGTTATGTCGTATCATGTTCCTGGTCGGAAAAACGGCCGCTAGGGTTCAAAGGGTTAACTTATCGGCAGAAACATTCCTTGATCATATATTAGCTAATTCCCCTATCTAATAGCAGGCATTTTTATTTAACTAATTTAGACATCCCTGTCTGATGTCTCCATGAAAATCGACGTTCGATATAATGTTATCTCCCCTGAAAGCATTAGTCGCGTGAGCGCGGTCCAATTAAGAAGGAAGTAATTGTAAGAAAGCAGCCGTTGAAAATAAAGCCAAATTTCTTTTTGTTACTCTTAATAAAAGTGAACAACAGGCAGCTCCCAGAACTGCCTGTTGGTTTCGTTTATTATAAGTAACAAAAGGAAACTAAGCGTTCACTTTAGTTCTTGGTTTAACGAATAAGTTTTCAAGGTAATTTGCAAGTTTTTATTTATCCCAGGAAACAAAGTCGCTAATCTCACCTCCTAGACATTGTTGATAAAGTGAACAGGAAACAGAAAAAAGTTGCAGGATATTAAAAGATGGTGAAAAGGCCTTTTTTGCCTTATTTTTAAATGGTTTTAATTAATAGTGAAACGTTGAAACTGATTGGAGAAAAATGTAAAAATCTAGCTTTTGTATTTTTATCCTCCTCAACGGGAAAATGCCCGAAGTTTGTGAAATTTATTTATTTATTTATTTATTGAGATTTAACGATACTTTTGACAGCCAGGGTCACCTCGTGTTGGACAATTTTACTGGTGGAGGAAGTCGGAGTACCCGGAGAGAACCACCAAGCAACGGCGAGCAACTGTCAGCCTCCCCGACGTACTAATTTCACACAAACAAGGTTAGCATTGGTTGAAGACAAGTGCACCATCGACGTGCAGTACACCTTACTACACAACGCCACCGAGCCCCACGTGGGCAACTGGGATTAAGTGTCTTGCCCAAGGACACAACGCGGTTTCCGCAAGTGGGATTCGGACCGAGGACCCCTCGGCTTTCAGCCTACATCTCTACCTGCTAAGCCATCGCACTCCAAGTTTGTGAAATGATGCGCACATCGATGATACAAATTCTATAACATTTCGAAATTTTAATTTTTATTTGTAATCCCCATTCCATTATTGTTAAATTTGCCAACAGCTTTAGAAAATTAAGGGGTTGCTAACTTCCCTGGAAATCACTTCAAAGGACAAAAAAAAAATGTCAGCCATGATTTGAGAGAACTGATATAACCTTGTGGGTGCAATCGGTACGTACAGTTCAAACTAGAAGTCCTGTCACGAACTGTGCGCTTATTTAGGCTTAATTGCGCGTAGGAAATGCGCGTAATTGCCATATCGAATGGCATCCAAAGCATGGCAGGGTCTCCTGGATACTCATAGCAAACACAGGCAATGTTTCTGCCAGGCAATGGTTACCCGGAGGTCCATTGGCTGAAACATTGATTGTGCACAGGCCATATGTACAGAATTTGATAGCGATACTACGGTCATAGCGCGTTGATTAACGCGCAGATCGACGTGCGATTTGTGAGTATTTCATGACAGGACTTCTAGTTTTAACTGTACTCCATACTAAAAGACCGATCTCTTATCATATTTTTTTTTTAAGTTTAACGGCCAAGAGTCCATTTCCAAACTTGGTGAGTGTCTTATTTTACATGTACACATTGAACATATGTTTCAGCAAACGGGCTTTTTGTGTGTGGTCTTGCTGTTGGAAATTATAGTTCCTTACTCGGCAGTGTTTTTTTTTCAATGAACTTCTTGCTGCCTGCGTAGGCTGTCAGTCAGGACTTCACCAGTGCCAAGTAAAAGTGTTACCTTATTAGGAGAGAGAAAAATAAATAGAATTTTGATCAGATCTTTACGGACACCTTCAGAATCTGACAAGAATCAAATGAACATTTTACGAGAATCAACATTGACTGTCTTTGTTTTCCTACTGGAGAAGCATTTATTGTGAGAATCAATTTTGATTCTTGAATGCATTTTACGCCCTGGATGGAATCCATTGGGTATTCACATTTGTTTCAGTCAGTTCCAGAAAGTATAATTTTCTGTTGGGTGAGTGTAAGATATTGTGATCTTTTCGATTGTTTGAGGTTGAGGTATTGTCATGGCCCGTCGTCCGTCTGTCCGGTTGTCCGTCCGTCCGTCCGTCCGTCTGTCCGTCCGTCGCGCCGTCAACACGGCTCGAGCTAGAGGCCGTATTTAAGAACCGATCTTTACGAAACTTCTTGGGTACCTTTGTTATCACCGTGGGACGAGGACGAGTGCTTTGGGGTCCGGTTTGAAATTCAAGATGGCCGCTGGCAGCCATTTTGTACAAAATTAGGTGCAGTCAGATTTTTGCGCAGAACTTCCATATGGAAGCGCTGATTTGAATAATTTTTTGTGTGAATGTTTAGTACCATGGGATACATCACATATACTACGGGTTCTTTTTTCTCGTGCATAAATTATGTCAATTAGACTACCTTTGATCTATTTAATGTCACATTCAGCACTGTAACTGCAAATGCCAATACGGCTCGGGCTAGAGGCCGTATTTATGAACCGATCTTTACGAAACTTCTTGAGTACCTTTGTTATCACCGTGGGACGCGAACGAGTGGTTTTGGATGCGGTCCGAAATTCAAGATGGCCACCAGCAGCCAGTTTGTACTTTAGTTAGTGCAATCACTTTTTTGTACAGAACTTCTGTATGCAAGTTCTGATTTGAATAAACTTTTGTATGAATGTTTAGTAACATGGAATACATCACATATAATACTGGTTTTTTTCTCGTGCAGAAATTATGCAAATTAGATGAACTTCGATTTATTCAGTGCTACTTATACACAGTAAGTGTACATATCAATACGGCCCAGGCTAGAGTCTGTATTTATGAACCGATCTTCACAAAACTTATTGGGTACCTTTGTTATCACCTTGGAACGAGAACGAGTGTTTCTGGGTGCGGTCCAAATTTCGAGATGGCTGCCAGTGGCCATTTTGTACCGAAATTAGGTCCAATCAGTTTTTTGTACACAACTTCTATACGGCTCAGGTTAGAGGTTGTATTTATGAACCGATCTTTTCAAAACTTCTTGGGTACCTTTGTTATCACCGTGGGACGAGAACGAGTGTTTTTGGGTGCAGTCCGAAATTCAAGATGGCCGCCAGCAGCCATTTTGTACCAAAAATTAGTGCAATCAGTTTTTTGTACAGAACTTCTGTATGAAAGTTCTGGTTTGAATAAATTGTTGTATGAATGTTTAGTAGCATGGAATACATCACATATAATACGTTTTTTTTTTCTCGTGCAGAAGTTATGCCAATTAGATTAACTTTGATATATTCAAAGTTCCACCTAGAAAACGATCTCATGTCGACCAGGTCAGCAGACTAAATGTCATCCAGACCCTTCACGAACACCCTTCTCTTTCGAAATTTATGCACGATTGGTTTGTGTAACTCCTCGGCCAATTCGCTCATCAATAATCGTTTCTTCTTCTTTTCCGAAACGCTTTTTTTTTGGAACGCCTCATCCGAATCGACGTTTCGCACTGATTAGATTGCCGACCAGCCAACATTCTATCTTCTCTCTCCTGGTCGGATTCGATATGCCTCTCAATTTCGCTAACATGTTTTTATCACAGACGTCATTGTGAGTCTTAGTGTTGGGATGTTCGGCATAGCACAGATCGTGATCATACGCAACCGCGTCCACCCTATTCACGAGTTTCCTCCAAGATTTAGGAGTCAGGTCGGCGTTGAGTCTCTTGTTCAAATTCATTTCGAAAGGTAGACTACTGATCATTTTATTTGCGACGCCTTTGCCTCTGCTCGTTTTTTTTTTTTTTTGACGAATTGAGTCTTGATCAAACCATACACATTGCAAATTCCGTGAAGCATCTGTCTGTCGTTTTTAGTTCGTACTTCTCAAGAATTACCCATCTCGGTAACTCTCTTACACTTTACGCAATACATTTTTGAGGGTTATTTAAATTAATTTCGTATTTATTTTTTATTTTATATATGAATTTAATAATTTTTTTTTAAAATTCTGTTCTTATTATATATTTTTTTTTTCAATCACTGCTCTTGAGTTCTATCAACTTACCGAATTCCTCCCTGGCCTCTTTCCTCCCCCTTTCCACGAGAGAATCCTTCATCTCTTCCTTGATGATCTGATGAGTCTTGATGATTCTCACGGCTTCTTTCATAGCATTGTATTTCGTTTTCTCGCTCAAGTATTCTCCGTCTGATATCCTGCCATCTTTCAACGCCATTGAGATCATTTCGGATATCGTGTCGATCTTGAAGTCAGCCAAGACGCGAATCTTTTCGTGTTTCCTAGCCTTCAGATATAATTTCCTACTCAAAAAGTGTCCGAGCGTGCTAAACAATCCGGCAGCGAAAGCTACTCCTTCTATGGTCAACACGATTGGAACACTGACCACGATCGACAACAATCTGATGCCGGCCATGTGTAAACCCATGGAAATCATGATGAGTGTCGTGTCACGAGACGCAAATACTTCTTCTTGAGAGAACGACGAGAATCTCTCTCTCGAGTCAGATACAATTGGATTCTACTGATTCGATCGATGCGATACCTCTCTCCTCTTTCTTTTTCTTCTGGCGACGACGCCATTGGCAAAACGCCGTTCGGCTTCTCATCCTCGTCATCATCTAACGTCGGATACAATTTATTTCTGGTTCTCATTTTTGTGGGTTTTTTTTCTTTCTAATATTAGATAAAAATTTATGTGTGTATTTATTTTTATTTTCTATTCTCCTTATTTATATCAACAAGAAAACTTAGACGTATGCTTCCTCCAGCAATAATTTCAAGACGCATCCCTTGTCATCTAAAGTCAGACTTCTACGCACCAATTTCATTTCTTCCGGACCGGTGGGCTTATCTCACCCACCACTGAAGATTAATCTCCTCTAAAACTTGATCACGTCGTCGATTCGAACGCATTCGAAATACTTGATGACCATATCTTCCCTTTCCATTGTCAGACATGAATGATCCTTGTGATCGCAGTCTAGATGATCCCGACACCAGACGCATCGTTTTAACAAGAGGCGACCAAGTTGTTCGCTCACGCAGAATGCATAGGCTCTCATCAGCATTTTAAAAAGAAACCTTGCTCTCATAATCTGGGAATCGTTCATGTTTTATGTATATTTTATTATCTATTCAATTCGATATTTATTTTTTTAAATAACTATTTATTTATATATTTTTTCTCTCCTATATATATATCAATCACTTTTATTTCCTCTTGCGAATCCCGTGATTCTATTACAATTTACCTCAAAACTCATAAACGATTTTTAAAATTTTTTTTCGTCTCTTCTCCCTCCACTCTCCACCGTTTTTTCGTTCGCGATCGATCGCACAGCTATCTAGACCACATGCGTCGTTCTAACAAGAGACGATTTAGTTGTTCATTCATGCAGAATGCGTAGGCTCTCATCAGCATGTCTATAAGAAACGATGTCCTCATAATCTGGGAATCGTTCACGATTTACGTATTTATTATCTATTTGATTTGATATTTATTTTTAAATAACTATTTATTTATATATATATTTTTTTCTCCTACATTAATCACTTTTTATTTCCTCTTGTAAATCTCGCGATACTATTACGATTCACCTCACAAAACTCGCGAGGATTTCACGTTTTCGTCAGTTCCCTCCAATGATTTCCTCGGCGACCGATCGCACCACCGCGATGGCAAACGTGGAGAGACGATTTCCATCGGTTCTAATTTTCCAAAGTCAGGTTTTTTCTGTTTAGTTTGGAAAAAAATCCTCGATGTGTAACTTCACTTTACACCCACTTTACACCGTTGGCGAACGTCGAGGAAACGTTTTGAGATCGATTTTTCCTGGTCTGGAACTCTCAATCGTTTTTTTCCGATCGGATCGCACCCTCGACCTCTGAAACGTGATCGCGAACGTCGATCCCTCAGAACTCTCAAAACGCATTTTTATGTTGGTCTAGAACACTCAAAGCGTTTTTTTGCCTGCGTTCACCAACGATAGATTGAAGGTCTGATCCGCGATGAGAACGTTGAGAAATTTTTTTTAGGTTGATGTTTCTTCAAATTTCGTACATTTTTCCTTCCGAGCGATATGTCGAATTCGCACTCGTTCGCCAACGGCTGTTTGAACGGTCTAAGATGCGATGAACTACTTGTGAGAGTTCTGGACCATCATGTAAAAACAACTTCTTTTTTTACGCTCTGTACACGATTTAACACTGAATCCCTATGAGGGTACACGTACATGTACGTGTACTTGTACATTTTTTTGAAAAAGTGGTCTGGAACGCTCCGTTTCCACCTACTTGGGACCAGTAAAAGGCAAAACAGGATAGGAAATAGAAGGATAAACCACAGAATATATTGGGATAGATAAAATACCGAGACTATGCTGTGCACATCCGAAACAATAAAGTTACTCATATACAAATGAATGCGTCTATTGTTGGGCAAAAAGAAGAATTCTAGGGGACAACAGATAGAAGCCGAATATTTAGTGGGAAATCCGCACTAGTAAAAGAACTATTGGATTTATTTGGGTACTTTTACAAAGTATTTGAACAAATACAATTACTCATACCAGGAAGCACATCTTAAAGCACTGCATGCTACTCTTTTGAGCCCAAAATTGAGGAATCCGTGCCAAAATAAAGTTGTTTTGATGGTTTAGAGGGATTTTCTGGATGTTTGTGGTAATTCGATGTATTCTAGTTCACTTGACTTTATCCACATGAGACCTCTCATCATTCATTTAGCAGTGCGTGCTACTATTATAAGCCCTAGATGGGGGTTTGATAAGTCCGTCTCGGTAGTTTTGGATTATTTAGAGGGATTTATTGGTTTATTTATTGGTGTTTTAAGGTCACATACTTATGAACAATGGCTAATCGTGACCGTGACAGTTTTACGGGTGGAGGAAGCCGGGGTACCCGGAGAGAACCACCGAGCAACGACGAGCAGCTGTCAGCTCTCCAACATCGTAACTCTGAACTCTGCACCGCAGCACAGGCAGGGTTAGATTGGGTGAAGACATGCGCACCATCGACGTGCAGTACGCCTCAGTACACAGCGTCATCGTGCCCCCATGTAGGCAATTGGGGTGAAATGTCTTGCCCAAAGACACAACGCGGTTGCCGCAGGTGGGATTCGAACCGAGGACCTCTCGGCTTGCAGCCTGCACCTCTACCAACTGAGCCACCGCGCTCCCATTTAGAGGGATTGTCGGGTTGTTTGTTGTAATTAAATTTACTCCTATTCAATCGAACACATCCTCCGAACACACCACTTTCCTATTAGAAGGTTTTGGGTCACATAGCAATCATGTGCTACCACAGAAACCAAGATGGCGGCCTCGGATATACAAAATGCACGACTTACACTCGTCTCATCTCAACAAAACGTGCTGTGCATGCACACTAGGGCCACGTATCACTATGGGGATGTTGTCACAAGATGGCGCTCACGTAGGCTACCATGACAACCAAAAATGAAGTAACTGGGCCATGTGCCTATGACGTCACTTGAGATCCGGCCAATGTGGGTCGATTGGGTACATGATCTACTACTAACATCAAGCCAAGAGATCCACGGTTCGATCCGTGTCATTGGGCAAGGCACTTAATCACGATCGCTCACCTGCCAAAGTGGTTCAAAGAAGTATTTGGGGTGACATTCAGTTATACATTGTTTATCAACACTACAAAGGAATGAGGCCATGAAAGGCATTTTTTATGGAAAAACACTAAGGAATCGATTTGAACAAACCTCTCCATGCCACCCCCACCCCTGCCCATAGAGAGCCCAAATAATAAGCCAGGGACTCAAATTGAACAAACTTGAACCTGATCCCCCTTGAGATGTTATATACCAAATATGAAAGAATTCATAGCAAATATGAAAGATTTTTTTAAAGAAATTTCCTCATATTTCACTTAGTTAAAATTCGGGCTCCTACAGGGAGCCCAATTATTAACCAATGGACTCGATTTGAACAAACTTGCCCCACCCCCCACCCCCCCCCCCCCCCCCATTTTGTCTCACTTTACATTAATTTTATCCATGGAGGTTTATTAATCTCTATCTTTTTATTTATTATAATTACCCGAATATCGGATGGCCCATGCCAACAAAAAATTCTGGAAAAACTAAGAAAGAACATTGTTTGCATCAAAAACATAGCTCCGTATCCGCCCATTGAGAGGGGCTCAATATTGACCTGGTTGGTTCAGTTAACTCTGTGCGTCTTGTCCATTTGTGCCCCCCCCCCCCCCCTTCACTCCCCCGCCAATCACACACATACCCTCACACTCTCTTAGATATACACAAACACACCCCCACAATCTCCCACACAAACCCTTCAGACTCTAGTGGTATCTTCCATGCCAGTTCAATGGCAGCAATTAGAAGAGTCCATATTTATTATTTGGGGTAAACCAATCAGATTTTCAACGAGCCGCCTCGGGCTGCACGTTGAAAATACTGATTGGTCTACCCCACAATATTCACTGACGTTATATAATGACGTTATGTCGTATCATGTTCCTGGTCGGAAAAACGGCCGCTAGGGTTCAAAGGGTTAACTTATCGGCAGAAACATTCCTTGATCATATATTAGCTAATTCCCCTATCTAATAGCAGGCATTTTTATTTAACTAATTTAGACATCCCTGTCTGATGTCTCCATGAAAATCGACGTTCGATATAATGTTATCTCTCCTGAAAGCATTAGTCGCGTGAGCGCGGTCCAATTAAGAAGGAAGTAATTGTAAGAAAGCAGCCGTTGAAAATAAAGCCAAATTTCTTTTTGTTACTCTTAATAAAAGTGAACAACATGCAGCTCCCAGAACTGCCTGTTGGTTTCGATTATTATAAGTAACAAAAGGAAACTAAGCGTTCACTTTAGTTCTTTGTTTAACGAATAAGTTTTCAAGGTAATTTGCAAGTTTTTATTTATCCCAGGAAACAAAGTCGCTAATCTCACCTCCTAGACATTGTTGATAAAGTGAACAGGAAACAGAAAAAAAGTTGCAGGATATTAAAAGATGGTGAAAAGGCCTTTTTTGCCTTATTTTTAAATGGTTTTAATTAATAGTGAAACGTTGAAACTGATTGGAGAAAAATGTAAAAATCTAGCTTTTGTATTTTTATCCTCCTCAACGGGAAAATGCCCGAAGTTTGTGAAATTTATTTATTTATTTATTTATTGAGATTTAACGATACTTTTGACAGCCAGGGTCACCTCGTGTTGAACAATTTTACTGGTGGAGGAAGTCGGAGTACCCGGAGAGAACCACCAAGCAACGGCGAGCAACTGTCAGCCTCCCCGACGTACTAATTTCACACAAGCAAGGTTAGCATTGGTTGAAGACAAGTGCACCATCGAAGTGCAGTACACCTTACTACACAACGCCACCGGGCCCCACGTGGGCAACAGGGATTAAGTGTCTTGCCCAAGGACACAACGCGGTTTCCGCAAGTGGGATTCGGACCGAGGACCCCTCGGCTTTCAGCCTACATCTCTACCTACTAAGCCATCGCACTCCAAGTTTGTGAAATGATGCGCACATCGATGATACAAATTCTATAACATTTCGAAATTTTAATTTTTATTTGTAATCCCCATTCCATTATTGTTAAATTTGCCAACAGCTTTAGAAAATTAAGGGGTTGCTAACTTCCCTGGAAATCACTTCAAAGGACAAAAAAAAAAATGTCAGCCATGATTTGAGAGAACTGATATAACCTTGTGGGTGCAATCGGTACGTACAGTTCAAACTATAAGTCCTGTCACGAACTGTGCGCTTATTTAGGCTTAATTGCGCGTAGGAAATGCGCGTAATTGCCATATCGAATGGCATCCAAAGCATGGCAGGGTCTCCTGGATACTCATAGCAAACACAGGCAATGTTTCTGCCAGGCAATGGTTACCCGGAGGTCCATTGGCTGAAACATTGATTGTGCACAGGCCATATGTACAGAATTTGATAGCGATACTACGGTCATAACGCGTTGATTAACGCGCAGATCGACGTGCGATTTGTGAGTATTTCATGACAGGACTTCTAGTTTTAACTGTACTCCATACTAAAAGACCGAGCTCTTATATTTTTTTTAAAGTTTAACGGCCAAGAGTCCAGTTCCAAACTTGGTGAGTGTCTTATTTTACATGTACACATTGAACATATGTTTCAGCAAACGGGCTTTTTGTGTGTGGTCTTGCTGTTGGAAATTATAGTTCCTTACTCGGCAGTGTTTTTTTTTCAATGAACTTCTTGCTGCCTGCGTAGGCTGTCAGTCAGGACTTCACCAGTGCCAAGTAAAAGTGTTACCTTATTAGGAGAGAGAAAAATAAATAGAATTTTGATCAGATCTTTACGGACACCTTCAGAATCTGACAAGAATCAAATGAACATTTTACGAGAATCAAAATTGACTGTCTTTGTTTTCCTACCGGAGAAGCATTTATTGTGAGAATCAATTTTGATTCTTGAATGCATTTTACGCCCTGGATGGAATCCATTGGGTATTCACATTTGTTTCAGTCAGTTCCAGAAAGTATAATTTTCTGTTGGGTGAGTGTAAGATATTGTGATCTTTTCGATTGTTTGAGGTTGAGGTATTGTCATGGCCCGTCGTCCGTCTGTCCGGTTGTCCGTCTGTCCGTCCGTCTGTCCGTCCGTCGCGCCGTCAACACGG
This sequence comes from Pictodentalium vernedei, assembly GCA_031216915.1. Lineage (NCBI taxonomy): Eukaryota > Metazoa > Mollusca > Scaphopoda > Dentaliida > Dentaliidae > Pictodentalium > Pictodentalium vernedei. The sequence goes on from CM062294.1 coordinate 223,078,358, forward strand.
CTCGAGCTAGAGGCCGTATTTAAGAACCGATCTTTACGAAACTTCTTGGGTACCTTTATTATCACCGTGGGACGAGGACGAGTGTTTTGGGGTCCGGTTTGAAATTCAAGATGGCCGCTGGCAGCCATTTTGTACAAAATTAGGTGCAGTCAGATTTTTGCGAAGAACTTCCATATGAAAGCGCTGATTTGAATAATTTTTTTGTGTGAATGTTTAGTACCATGGGATACATCACATATACTACGGGTTCTTTTTTCTCGTGCATAAATTATGTCAATTAGACTACCTTTGATCTATTTAATGTCACTTTCAGCACTGTAACTGCAAATGCCAATACGGCTCGGGCTAGAGGCCGTATTTATGAACCGATCTTTACGAAACTTCTTGAGTACCTTTGTTATCACCGTGGGACGCGAACGAGTGGTTTTGGGTGCGGTCCGAAATTCAAGATGGCCACCAGCAGCCAGTTTGTACTTTAGTTAGTGCAATCACTTTTTTGTACAGAACTTCTGTATGCAAGTTCTGATTTGAATAAACTTTTGTATGAATGTTTAGTAACATGGAATACATCACATATAATACTGGTTTTTTTCTCGTGCAGAAATTATGCAAATTAGATGAACTTTGATTTATTCAGTGCTACTTATACACAGTAAGTGTACATATCAATACGGCCCAGGCTAGAGTCTGTATTTATGAACCGATCTTCACAAAACTTCTTGGGTACCTTTGTTATCACCTTGGAACGAGAACGAGTGTTTCTGGGTGCGGTCCAAAATTCGAGATGGCTGCCAGTGGCCATTTTGTACCGAAATTAGGTCCAATCAGTTTTTTGTACACAACTTCTATACGGCTCAGGTTAGAGGTTGTATTTATGAACCGATCTTTTCAAAACTTCTTGGGTGCCTTTGTTATCACCGTGGGACGAGAACGAGTGTTTTTGGGTGCAGTCCGAAATTCAAGATGGCCGCCAGCAGCCATTTTGTACCAAAAATTAGTGCAATCAGTTTTTTGTACAGAACTTCTGTATGAAAGTTCTGGTTTGAATAAATTGTTGTATGAATGTTTAGTAGCATGGAATACATCACATATAATACGGTTTTTTTTTCTCGTGCAGAAGTTATGCCAATTAGATTAACTTTGATATATTCAGTGCTACTTATACACTGTAAGTGCACATGTCAATACGGCTAGGGCTGGAGGCTGTATTTATGAACCGATCTTCACGAAACTTCTTGGGTACCTTTGATATCACCTTGAAACGAGAACGAGTGTTTTTGGGTGCGATCCGAAATTCAAGATGGCTGCCGGCGGCCATTTTGTACCAAAATTAGTGCAATCAGTTTTTTGTACAGAACTTCTTTATGAAAGTTCTGATTTAAATAAAATTTTTGTATGAATGTTTAGTAACATGGGATACATCACATATAACACGGTTTTTTCTGGAGAAGAAATTACGCATATTAAATGAACTTTGATTTATTCAGTGCTACTTATACACAGTAAGTGCACATGTCAATACGGCTCGGGCTAGAGTCTGTATTTATGAACCGATCTTCACGAAACTTCTTGGGCTACCTTTGTTATCACCTTGTGACAGGAACGAGTGTTTTTGGATGCCTTTGTTATCACTGTGCTATGAGAACAAATATTTTTGGGTTCAGTCAGACCCACTCAGGGACTCGAAGATTTTTTTTCTAGTTTAGCATCTAACTGTCATCCCACTTTTACAATACTTTACCTATATATTTGTTACAGGCTACGGTCAGCATTTATGTACAGACCGTTACAATACTTTACATGTACCTTTGTTATCAGGATATTACCTAGATGTTTGTCATTGCTGAGTCACATACTATACATGTACATGTCTGTCATTGACACTTTCATTTAATATTGGTCCGTCTTTTTTGTTGTGTGTAATGGTGATTGGCATGGAAAAATATTCTGACAAGTTGGATGTGTGGAGGAGCAGCGGTGGGGTGCAGGTCAGGACATCTAACCCTTCACACCCGGAAGGTACATCCATGATGAATTCTATATGTTAGTTTGTCATACTCACGCTATCCTGAAATGGTAGTTCAGTCAGGTAATGCATAACAGGTGGGGAGATACGCGGAGTCTGGGAGAACCTGGTGCTTCCACCCCCGCCGCCGGTGAGATGAACTGTCACATCGGGTGAAAATGCCCTGTTCTTAGCTTTATTCTGTCTTCACATGTACTTTTGTTCGCACCCTTTGACCGCCATATAAGATTACTGAGCAACTACGTGTAACCAATAGTCAGATCCTACCAGGATATACTGCTCTCCGAGCCACTGGGTTTCTGTTTTCTTGCTTATCCATCGTAGTTGGGTAGTCACTTCCTTAACTTAGAAGTCTTTTTATTAACCCTTTACCCAAAGCACAGACTATCAAAATATATTATTTTAATTCTTGCTTTTTTCAAATTTTTCAAAAGATTTCAACAAAACCATATCATGTGACCCCTCGTTGGAACGAGCTCGTTCCAACGAGGAGTCGCATGATATGTCTTTGTTGATATTTTAAGAAAAATAATATTTTTACAACTGCTCAGTTTGTAAATGGTGCGGGCGAATGCGGCTGATTCTTGGGTAAAGGGCTCAGCGACTAGTGCGCATCACATGGGATAAGAAACCTGTTTCTACTAAACATATGGTCTTTAGACTTTATTCTTTCAGGAAACTCATTAACACTCCCACCTCCAACATATGCACACATACCCAATGGCTAAGTTGAACGAAGTGAAGAACGTTGCAATGTAGGACCAGTGTTCATTAGGGACATGGCTTTGGAATGGAAAGCATTCAGATCTTATACTGTTGAAACTTGCAATGTACGTAAGAGTACTTCGATATCAACGCATCGGGCTCCAGATGAACACCAATTATGCAGTAGCAACTCTTCAGTGCAAGTAACACCACAACCTTTGCAGTGAAGCAGAATTTTCACCTATCACTCTGTTTTTCTCTTCTTTAATTTTGAATTCAACCAATTATAGCTTGTTTGGTAAAGCCCACTGAGCTCTGTCAAACAAGGTATATCTTGTTAAATATCAAACTGCATTGTGAGAAATATTTTCTTCTGAAAACGGCACCTTTTTGACATCATAGTGCGGTGGGTTGATCCTTTACCAAACATGAAAAGCAGACGACACTTGCAAAAAATAATTATTGAATAACTATTATTTTCATTTTTTTTCTCAAAAACATAGGTTATGACCCCTCATTGGAACGAGCTCGACGAGCTCGTTCCAATGAGCGGTCATAACCTATGTTTTAGAGAAGAAAAAAATAATGAAAATTAATTGGCGATTTTTGAGAATAGCGCTGGCCGGTTTTGGCCGTTACTTTAGGTAAAGGGTTAAATACAAATTGATTGATGAAGGTTTTTTCACCTATTTTGTGACACCGATATCAGTAATGGATGATGTGCTGTTTCCGCAAAATGGTGATCGGGAGAATTATTGAATCTCGTAACAGTAATGCTGATCAGAGAAATGATGCACATATCGAGCTGTGCACTGCCAACGAGCGCCGTTGATTTTCCGCGTGACACTTTTCATGTTTGCTTTCAGAAAAAAGTACGAACCCCATGACCTTTTTATTTTCTGCATACAAACCAGCCTCTCCACTTCTAGCTCAGATCTCCATCATGTCACTGATGAACCCATTCAACGTGGGGCGCAGTGGCATTGCGGTAACCGGTTCTCGTCAGATCATCGAATTTGAGCAATGTCAAGCCCGATTAGTCCTTGGATGGTTGACCGTCTGAGTGATCGATTCGTACTCACGTGTTGTGTCCTTGGGCAAAGCACTTAACCCCGACTGTCCACATCAAGGCACGATGACGCCGTGTACTAAGGCGTACTGCACGTCGATGGTGAGCATGTCTTCAACCAATCTAATCCTGTCTGTGCTGCAGTGTGCAGTTACGATGTTGGGCAGTTGGCAGCTGCTAGTCGTTGCTCGGTGGTTCTCTCCGGCTTCCTCCACCCGTAAAACTGTCACCGACATATTATGACCTTGGCTGTTATAGTGTCTAAGTAAATAAATAAATAACCCATTATACGGTGTAGGCATAATTTGTTTGCAGAATGCACAACTCATATATTTGAATATTTGGGTTTAGCGACACTTCAAGAGTCAGGATCATATCGTGTCGGATAACTTTACGGATGGATGAAGCTGGAGTACCCAGAGAGAACCACCTAGCAGTGGCAACTATCTGGCAGTTGTCGTTGAGCAAATAATAGGAACAACGCACAGTTGAGGAGAAGGTTCTGTAATATTTTGAATTGTTGCGGCGTACGTGCGAATGGCGCATTCATATCACGTAATTCAATGAGCTATAGCTTCGAGCATGTACGTCCGTGTACAGCAGGTGGTTCAATGAAATGAGGAAAACACTTTAAAACATTGTTTCCGGAAATCCTTAATGGCACAGTGCAGATGAAACACATCAAGGGACATAACGCAAAATGTACAAACAGAGACAGCACAACAATCAATGAAGAACGTGTCAGTCCTGCCGCAGATATTACCCCAATTAAATGTTACATCTTTGTAAGAATTTAGAGAACTTTTGAATCTTAATTTATACATTAAAAAGTTGAAACGTAAGATTTTTCCATCGAAAAGTAAAATAGCAGAGGTGGTCCGATAAAATGACGAGCTGGCTCTAACATTTTTTACATGTACACACCATCTGCTGGCTCGATAACTATAGGTTAAGATTAAAATAATATTTTTTGATAAGCATATATGGATAATACGGTATTTATATGGGATTATCAAGTTGTGCTTATCAAAAATATAAGTTTATTCTTAACCCTTTCAATCAGATGTGCATAAATTTATGCGTGAAGAAAAAATGGTAAAAAAATGGTGGTGGACGAGCAGACGATATAAAGAGCAAAAAATCAGAAACGAGGCTTGGTATTAATTTAATCCAACAGCTCGACAGAGCTGTTGGATTAAATTATTACTGAACCTCTCAACAAACCAGAATGGCTTAGCCAATTTCGCCTTTGACATTTTTGATTGAGATGATACCTCCCAGGGCACCGATGTTGATTGGGCTAAATAATTGTGTTTGGCGGGCCCCTATGGTCCTGCCAATCAACAGTTTGTTGAGGTTTCGAAAGTCCATAATGATAATCTTTTTGTCTAATCCAACTGCTCAGCTGAAGCAGAAACTTGGTTCCGACATTTTAGAGGAACGCCTCTTGTCCGAATTTAGGATGAATCTTGGGCGTCCAATATGAGGAGGCAGGCACAGGTGACAAGGATACTAAGAGGACATGTTGCGGGTATACCACGAAAAATAAAAAAATAGAAATGGGACCAAATGTGTCTTTCGTTGGTTATCATCGCGGGATCTTCCTCCTAGGCGTTTGTTGAAATTCAGCATAAATACATTTGGTGCTTGAAGAAGCTATCCTGTGCATCTATCTGCCTTAGCTATCCTCGGCATCTATCTCTCTTACTTTTATTTTGCACTTCTGAAATAAGTTGTGTTATCGAGCTACAATGCCCGCTGAAGCAGTTCTAGATAACAAAAGCATTTGTTATTTTATTCCTGTTGATAAATCCAAGTCTTTTAGGGTCCGAGTTGCTTCTCCCACGACCAGTTTCGACCTGGTCGCGGGGGACAAATTGAAAGTGAGCGATAAAGGAAATTCCTGATAAAAAAATATTTTGCCGGACTTGAAAAGTACGCCTATAATCAAAATCTATTCACACTGCTTACGATGCCTCACAATAATCGGACGAGAGGATCCAATTGGCGAATTTGCTGTCTCAGGACCACATAGAGGGGCAACACACATGGGGGTTTTGGTGACGCTCCAATGTTTTTTTTCCGGACAGGACTTCGTCGTCTGGGTTGGAGTCTTTGATGTCGATTCTTTAGATGACTAGATATGGTACATGGACTTGAATATATAGAGTCAGACAGACAAATTGAAGTCTGTGGTACCCGATTCGGGCTGTTGGTTGAGGGGTATAGCATCAGCAATTTGGAGAACTGGCACGGTGCGTGTTAATTAAAAGAGAAATTATTTCACGACTACCACATGTATATTTTATTTACCTTTGAACAGCATAAATAAGTCATAAGTTTTTATACACCTGTTTGAAAAAAACAGTCGTATTATTTAAATGGGTTGTCCGTCCGTCAGTCCGGATTGAATTTTGTCCGGAGCGTTTCTCAGCCATATGTTGTCCAATCTTTTTTCAAACTTGGCACATACGTTAACCACCATGATAACCTATGCAAATATGGTTTTAAGTTTAATTGGATTTTCTCAATCAAAGTTATGGTACAGCCCGTCTTATATAGTTTGTAGACATTTTTGTCCGGAGCGTTTCTCAGCGATTTGTTGCCCAATAGTTTTCAAACTTGGCACAGAAGTTATGGTACAGCCCGTCTTATATAGTGTGTAGACATTTTTGTCCGGAGCGTTTCTCAGCGATTTGTTGCCCGATATTTTTCAAACTTGGCACAGAAGTTAACCACAATGAGAACCTGTGCAAGTGTGGTTTTGAGTATGGTTGACTTTTTATTATTAGTTGGATGAAAACAATAGTTATGTACAATTCGAAAAAGCCTACCGGGCATATTATGCAACGCAAGGAAGTGCTCTTGTTTAACTATATAATCTCGACTAATATTCCAACTATATCACCAAGGCATGCCTTCGTCGAAGGCATGCCTTGATGATGTTGTTGGAATATTAGTCAGTCGGGACTTGAGTTATCACAGTTAAATCAGGTTTACACCTCCCACAAAGTATTGTATACGGTAACCTATTAACTGCAAATGTGCTTTTTGCTCCCGTATCTTTTTCTACCCCATGAATAACGGAATGCGCGAGTAACTATTCGGTTCGAATAGAAGTGCAGAGAAAAAACAAATTTCATAATTTTTCAATCATGATTTTCTATTTGAGTCATTCATCGAGTGAAGACCTCACTCCATGGGTGTTCACCTGATAATCCATGTTCAGCGTACTCATAATTGGACATAGGCAACAGTGAACTTGGTTTACTTTTCGTTTGAGGCATTGGCTATCAGAAACCTTGTAGCATTACTCGGCAATTTCATTTCCACATTTTATGCATTTCCACAAAAAATTAACTTCACTGGTTTTGCAAGAAACAGGAATAATAAAAATAAAAATAGGGGTTTAGAAGGCTTTTTCTTCTTCACAATTTCTGAATTCTGACTGGAGCAAAACTGAAACAAATATGAGTAAAGTATCTCATTTTTACTGTTCAGTGATATACACAATTATTGCACATAATTTAGCCCTTTAACCAACGAATCGAACACATCCGCCCGCGTAATATGCAAATTCAGCAGCAGAAAAATAGATTTCAACAAAGCCATATCATGTGACCCCTCTTTGGAGCGAGCTCGCCGAGTTCGTTCCGTCGAGGGGTCAAAGGATATGGGTTTGCTGACATTTTTTGAAAAAAATTTAAAATGGTATTTAAAATAATAAATTTTGATATCGGCTGCGTTGGGCAAAGGGTTAAAATTATTTTATCTTTCTACCTCCCACAATCACAGATAACAGTGCTATTGTTTAATTTTACTAAATATCACAACAAAACGTCAATCCATCTTTCAACTGTAGTCTCGTTAATCCCCCACCCCAGCAGTGGAACACACTCGCGATTAAAAAGCATGTTACACTGGGCGATACACTGCTTCGAAGCAACAATGAAAACAAAATTAGAAAAAAACGTTAGCATGTTCCGTACTGGGTGGGAAGATTTATTAAGGGATAGGTAAAGAAATATAAATAAAACGAATCTAATTTCTTTTCTAAGGTTTGAAAAAGGAACTTGTGTGAACTAAAAAGGTTCGAATGTTTTTACGAATTTCAACGACTAATGTCTGTTAGAAGTATCATCACAAGGAAGGCGACCTGGGTAGCTGCGAATATTTGATCGCGAACAGATAAAAAAATGGCATAGACCGTTACTACTATACTACCAAAATAGTCTACCTGGGCGAATTAACGCCAGGTGCAAAAACCTTACACACGAAGTAATACACACCAAAACTGAAAACTCTTAGAAACGAGGTTATAAATACAAGAAGGAAAATTATTGTCGGCCGTTTGGTCTTTTTTTTTAATTATGTTCTCGCCCTTATCCAATGAAATGAACAAAGCCGCCCAGTGGCACTTACACAACTCGCCATTCCAATTTTATTATTTTCTTCACTTTTTGCCTCAAAAACACAGCTTAAGCGCCCCCCCCCCCCCCCCCCCCCCCATTGGAGCGAGCTCGTTGTGCACGTTCCAGAGAGTTGTCATAAGCTATCTTTTGGGGGCGAAAAATGAAAAAAATGTTCAGTCATTAAAGAATTATTTTTCACAATGTTGTCTACCATCCAGGTAAGGTGAAGGGTTAAAATGTATGCCTATTTTCGTCGCCAACATGTATTTCAAGTCTGTCCCCTAGGCCTCCACAAAAAGTTGAAAATCTGTTTCTCAGACAACCCCCCCCCCTCCCCCTAACAATCCCCCCCTCCCCCCGCTCCCCCCCCCCCCCCGGATGATCATTTTGACTGCCGCATGCTCTCTTTTTAAGACCAGTGCAAACTTAAAAATATAAAATTTATATGGTTTATGTCTGATATTTTACCCAAGTTAATGAAATTGATAAATTTGTCCTTTGAGTGCAACAAGCCTTCGCAGTGCTTTAGCATTGCAAAGCTTTCTTGCACTGAAGGGACGAAATACACAAGAATGGCCTGTAAAGCAGAAGATCTACTTTGTAGAGCCTTAAGTAACTTAAACGGCTATTACCCTTTTTGTCAAGTACCCATAAATAAAAAGGGTCGGACATGAAAGTTTGGTTCGGTCTAGAAACCTGACCCATTTCGTTTTTTTCCCCCGCAGCCTTAGTTACACTTAATGACAAACCAACATTTGATCACGGATAAATGAACAGACAGGCCAACCAACATTGCCATTCCAGAGATGTCCATTTCTCGGTCGCATCTAGAAATGTTTTAATCCTTCACTTAACCATTTACTTAACATGAAAAGCAGACGACACTTACAAAAAAATTCTTGAATAACTAATTGTTTTCATTTTTGGTCTCAAAAACATAGACCATGACTCCTCGTTGGAACGAGCTCGACGAGCTCGTTCCAACAAGGGGTCATAACCTATGTTTTTGAGACAAAAAATGAAAAAATAATGAAATTAATTGGCGATTTTTGAGAAAAGCTCTGTCCGGTTTGGGCCGTTACGTTGAGTAAAGGGTTAAAACCAATAACAGAAGACATGTGCAAAGAAATTTGAAACAAGTCAAATCTTAAATATTTCGACTAAAACATAGCTTATGGGCTCGTTCCAATTAGGGTCGTGAGGTATGTTTTTTAGGTACAAACTGAAAAAAAATAACACTCGAATGACGATGTTATGAATAGCTTTTGTCGGATATTGTCCACATTACTTTTGATAAAGGGTTCAACACTTTCCTAAGTGGTCATTGCAAGGATGCTGATCGATACACGATTATGTCCCCTAGATCGTAGTAGTCTGGTTTGTCGGATTTCTTACAAAGTATCTGGAGGGCAAGTCGCTACAAGTATATGTGAGCATGCCCCCTGACCAAGCTAATGACTACGGTGAGCTGAAAAAGGCTATACCCAAGAGGTACCAGCTCACCGAGGAGAGTTTCTCGACGAAGTTCCGAGAATGTAAGTCTGAGAAGGGTGAAAGTGTGTACCAGTTTGTGTCAAGGCCACGGGGTATTTCGATAGGTGGGTCGAACTATCCGGAATAGAAGAGTAATTTCTCTCCCTGAAGGACTTACTTATCAGGGAGCAGTTTATGTCATCGTGTGCCCCTGAGATGGTATTGTTTGTTAAGGAGAGGAAACTGGGTAGCTGAGAGGAAATGACTTAGGGTGGCCGAGCAGTATTTGGAGGTTCGTGGAGGAGGTACATTGGTCCAGGAGATGTGTCCGGAGTAGCCACACAAGGGGTATCAGACACCTAGAGAGGTCCTGGGACTTGGAGGAGGGCACCCAAGGGTGAAGTGACAGGAGACAAACAGGACGCTGCATCTGGGGCGCGCTCTGGTACGGCAGGTATCACCTTGGGTCCTGTAGGTGTTGGGCGTGAAGATGAGTGTGGGCCTTGGTGGAGGAGGGACCCGAAGAATAGGTTCAGGTAGAGGCGGTCGAGGGGCTCTCTAGGAAATGGCAAGGGTACGACCTCACATGGGAATATTTGATGGTAGTGCCTAATAGGGCACGTAACCCGCTGACGGGCATGAGCCGAGTAGGGCACCCTATCCAAGGATGGGGGCAAGTTAGTGAGATGATAGGAGTTGGGGTAAGGGGCACATCGGGTGGTTTGGGTCAGGGTAGATTTCCCTTGCTAATATTTGTTTACGCAGATGTTGCGTGAGTGTATATAGATCCAGGTGTATGCATGATAGAGCAGAATTATATTTTGCGACGGAGAGAGAGAGTGTATGGGGGAACTGTTGGCTGCATGTGCACCAACGGACCATCTCCTATTGTGCGCCAGTGGAAGTGAACGCGCGAGTTTATATGGGATGTGGATAGACTCAAGCGTTCCAATGGGGAACCGAGTCCAAAGTACTGGGAGCTATTTGTGGTGCGCGTCAGGGTGCGCATGCGTGTGACTGTGTGTGTAAGAGTTATAAGTATATCGATGTAATAGTGGGGCGATATTGTGAGATAGCCCTAAGAGAGACGTGTGAGAGTGGATGCACGTGAATGCTATCCCCATGTTTTATTTGGAACGACTGAGAATATGTTCCTTGGTAGAGAGTTGTCAAGGTGATAGCTTGGAATTTCGATTTTGTTGTTTAAAAGCGTATATGTTTTCGATAATCTTTCTCATATAACGCGTAAGGATAGGTATATGACGGACGCCGAAAACCGATTTGTCACTTAAACAGACCAGCAGTCATTCACGCGCAGCTAATTAAGCATGAAATTTAATGTCCATTATTGAGCATTTGTTGATGGCAACATGGGCGGTCTGGATAAAGCATTAGAGGTTGTAAAAGCCAGTGTCTTCCTATAGTCATTATCTGTGTACTTATGGCGAGTTAATGGGTAATTGTTGGAAAAACAGCGCATCGCACATGTTCTGGACACACACCCATATAGCGCATCTAGCCGATCACAAATGTCAGGAAATATCGAAATTCGAGTCTTTCAAAGGAACTTTAAAGCGAATATTAAATTAAGATAGATCTAAGCGACCAAGTTCAAGCAATTAAACTGAGAATTGATGTTCTGGCCATCGAAATAAAAATTGTTGGATTTCTCGATAATTTCATTCCAGTCTGAACGTGATCATGACTGTGGGTCTCGGCGAGGAAATAAGGATGTCCCATGCTATAGGTTAGGGGAAGTGCCGCATCGGTGCGAAAGTATAGGCACGTTGTAGTGTAGGGGAGCCACAGAGCTCATATTTAGAATAGGGGCAGTCGCGGGCCTAGTCTGTGACCATATCTAAGTATAGAATCAGAAATAAACAGTCCGAGTTCAGGGAGCTATTAGTATTTAGGAAGACGGCATACCTGTTGTAGGCAGCAAGACATACGTAGGCAGAGTAGGCTTGCCTGTATGAACATTACCCTGAGATAAATGTAGGGGAGCGTTTAACCCCATTGGTGGCGACTGCTTGAGTGAAAAGCGTCCAGTAAAGTGACAATCAGCTAGCGGCCGCGCGATGGCTGTGGTAGAGTGACATTCCGTCATTTGTTGGAGCAAAGGCGTCTGGATAAAGTGGCATTACGTTAGTGGCGGTGCGACGGTCGTGAAAGGGTGAAGTGAAGAGGCGACCATAGAACAAACACCAGCGAGAAAGAGGAAAAACCAGCGACAACAGAGTAAGCGGGCCCGCAAGTGACTCAAAAACTGTGTGGGTAGGAGGTGACTGACGTTTTGTTTTCTGATTCTTTGGATTTAATGTTACTCACAAATTACCATATTCATTTTTATATACATGTATATATGTATTAAAATGTTGCATTTGGTGAAACTTTGTTGATTCATGATTTTTGACGAAAAGTCACAGACCCCTTCAGGATAAGAACCACCCCATCAAAAGTTCGTCACAGTGAGACATACTTTCACGTGCGGATTCAGGCGACACTCTTTGGGTTTTGGCTGAATCCGCACCGTGAATCTTTCTTCCAGCAGCGACAAAGCCCGATTTCCGACAACTCTGACAAAGTAACATCGCCAGTGTCTAAAGTTATGAAACAGAAAGCAATTTCAAGTTGAGGCCACTGTCACGTTGACCCCAAGGCATAATGACTCCAAACTAAATTGGGTTTGATTTCGATCGGCTAAGTGAAAACGAAATTTGAGAGCGGAAACCAAACTACTCCAGGAACCTTTTAAGTTAAAGGTTGGGAGCGCGGTGCCTCAGTAGGTAGAGATGCAGGCTGCAGGCCGAGAGGTCCTCGGTTCGAATCCCACCTGCTGCAACCGCGTTGTGTCCTTGGGCAAGACACTGCATCCCAATTGCCCACGTGGGGGAGGGTGGGCACGACGGAACCGTGTAGTAAGGCGTACGGTACGTCGATGGTGCACTTGTCTTCAACCAATGCTAATCCTGCATGTGTGGAGTGTTTTATGTTGGGGAGTCTGGCAGTTTCTCGCCGATGATCCGGTGGTTCTCTCCGGGTAGTCCGGCTTCTTCCACCAAGAGGTGACCCTGTCTGTCGAAAGTGTTAAAACCCAAATAAATGAATACACAAGTTAAAGGTTGCTGTGATCTTGACCTTTTGTGAGAATACCTCAAAATAAATAAAGGTTCTTCCTCTCATCATACCCAACCCACATGTCAAGATTGGTTTCGATCCGCCAAAACGGAAAATTAATTAGGGTGCAGAAGCCAACTTCAGGAAATTTACAGTTCAAGGTCAGTGTGATAATTTCACAGAATGGCCCCAAAATAAGCAGTGTTTCTAAGCTCATTATACCCAATCTACGCGTAAAGTCGGGTTTCGATCCACCAATTTGGACGGCACCACGCCTATATCCTCCCGAAATATTTTTGTTTTGAGGGGTGGGGGAGGGGGGGGGTAATACAATTGGAAGAGTGACGATCCGGTCGAAATTCTAAATCCGCTTTTCCCCTGACAAAACTAGAATCTAACCCGTTGAAAAAAAATGAAATGTGTGAAAACAAAATACAAATGCAAATATCGTCCGTTTCTGATGATTTAGTCCTGATTTTGCAGTATTTTTTTAAAAAAATGACAACCCATTCGTATGACTAAGCCACGACAAGATCACGACCTGGGAGAGAAAGAAACGTCCTTCGCGATCACAAAATCTGTATAACTAACAGCCACGGCGTATTTTGATGCAATGTCATGGATGATTTTCAACAGTGATGCTTATTCTTGATTCCATTAATTCCGCTGCTAACATCGTGATACGTGACACTCTGTTCGAACGGGCTTTGAGAGCTTGTTCTCACAATGTGCCTTGTTAGATAATTCGGTCAACAAAATTGTAGAAAACACTTTGAAGTAAATGAAACATCCATTGAGTGGGGATTGCCTCCCTGCTACTTTATAATTTTGTGAAAACACACAAGAAACCATGAGGTCCATTTACTTTAACCATTTACCCAACGTAACGGTCAAAACCGACCAGGGCTATTCACAAAAATCACCATTTAATTTTCATTATTTTTTTTTCATTTTTTGTCTCAAAAACATAGCTCATGACCCCTCAGCTCATTCCAAACTATGTTTTTGACGCCAAAAAATGAAAAAAGTAGTTATTTAAGAGTTTTATTTGCAAGTGTCGTCTGCCTTTCGTGTTAGGTAAAGGGTTAGCTTCGCTTGCGCTTAAGCTTTTATTTCACAGAATTCGAAGTATATTATTTTTGTGGAAGCACCACGCTTGAGTGTCCTATGCGTATACAAATCCCCACCAGATGTTGCAAAGTATGTATTTCGAATTAGCTCTGCAATCATTCTTCGTACATTGTTAACGACCTCAATAAGGCTCTGATGTTGAGATAGTGGTATTTATTCACCACAAGGTTTGTAACAGGCCCGGTATAAAATGGCAGAGCAATTGAAAACTGTCTGCATCTTTGTTATTGCTCTCTGTGTTAAGTAATCCAAACATCTACCACTGGGTTCTGTTAGTTATATAGGTCTTTGGTAGAAAACACGCCTCACATACCTCCCAACTGTTTGCACCCTGAGCCGCCGGCTCGGGAAACGTAAAAGTGTGTCAAGATACAAAGGGCGATTTGACCTGTTAGAAACGATGCAGACAGTTTTCAGTTACTCTGTCATTTCATATCGGGGCAGTTACAAACCTTGTGGTGATTGTGGTGAATACATACCACTATCTCTGCATCAGATCCTAACTGAAGTCGTTAACAATATACGAATAATGATTGCAGAGCTGATTCGAAAAACATACTTTGCAACACTTCATGGGGATTTGTATAAGCAGGTTAATTCAACATATGAGAATTTATGACAATGGTGATGCGAAAACAATAACGCATTCAAAATTCACGTTGCTGTCGTCTGTTCGGAATAAGTATATGTCATCCCTTGAGTTCAACAAGACGTCGTCTGAAATGCTTTTGGGACGATACATTACTAACAAACAACTGACGCAGCGCTCGTCGAAGTAAGCTTAGACTAACAAAGGAGACCAGGGGCCGTATTAAAACTTTTACAACAGTATTTTCTAGTTATGACTTTACATGGGTTGAAATGAACCATTAGCGTTTTCAAAGATGTGGCAATTTATATATTTAAAATGCTTTTAAAATGCTAATGATTCATTTAGTGAGTTATATTAATAGGTAGAAAATACAATTCCAGAAAATACAATTGTAAACGTTTTATAGAATTGGCCTCTGGTGTGAAATATTACTTGTAAAACCTTTCCCATACAGTTGGCACAGTTTAGAACAGACTAATTGGAAAACATTTAACATTTTCTTCCGAGAAATCTACTTTTTGCATGAAGTTTCCGAGGAAATGCAAAACACAAGATATTGCATCACTGGACCGTTGCAACATCAACCACGTATGTCTAAAACCATATTTTGCCAAAGAAAGACAGAAAATATTGCAATTAACAAAACAACTCAATGTGCAAAGTGATAATAGGGTCTCGTCATGGAATTTGTTTAGCGATTTATGAATATTATTAAATATCCGAGTATATTCCAGGGCATACGGAAATAGCCAATGGTTTAACCATATCGGGTGTACCAAACCAGTGTAAATGTCCATACACCATGGATATTCACCGATAAACAAATTATTTCCTTACAAATAACTCCTCCCAGTTCAATAACAAATTCTGTGAATTATCAGCTTCCCTGTTCTGGGTCAGCATTCTGTGTAATACAACAAATATCACTTTTGACAAAGCTGTCAACAACCCATCAAAAATAGTTCCATTAGTAACGTATACTTTTTATCTCCGATAACATAATTGTAGAAATAAACCATTGATTTTGATAAAACAACTAACAACTAAAATAACACAGCTTTTTAGTAGCGTTTAAGGTACGTTTCAGCATCTAAGACTATATCACGAGAGCAGCATAGTTGTAAAGCCTCCTGCCCAATATGATGGTTATTTGGTCCCATTTACCAGTATAATAGAACGTGTTTACACAGTAAAAAAACAACCGCTCCATTTCCCGGAATTTCTGTATTATTTTTGCACATACATTTATCATAATCCATTTTTTCAGGAACAATTTTATAATTATCGCATTCATTCTTTTACACGATTTTATCAGGCTGTGAATAATTCAAGACAACGATGAGGCATTATCTGATCACGAGATTTCATTTGGTTTGGCAAGGGAAGATATGTGTAGATTAGTTATCTGTTTTTTTTCTGGTGAGGCGAAAAGCTCTCCAGCCATCCGTCAGATTCTCTGCACACTGACGTCCAAATATCAAAATATCAAGTTACAAATGTTTCCCATAATGCACTTCGAAATTAAATCAATTCAGTCCTGTTTGACAGAGATCATTGAGCTCTGCCAAACAAGACTGAATTGGTTAAATTTCTTAGTGTATTTTGGGGAAATATCGCTGTCAGGAATATTGGTGTGTGTGACATCAGTGTGCAGAGGGTTAAACGAACCTGATGCCGTATGGCAAGGAAACAGTCTCTCCCTTAATCGGTCACCTTAAAAACTCGCTTTAACGTCATAAACTCACATTTTCCTTGAATCAGAGGAAGAAATATTTCTCAAGACGTGTTTTGACTGAATCTTTAATTACATTAGAATTACTATTAGACATGTCTGTTTACCAAATATTAGGAATAAAAACGACCACGGCTGTAGATGTATGATGACAACAAGTAGTCCCTCTAATTGTATTAAAAGGACAATAAGCCACTAATTTGAAGAAAAAAACATAACGACTCTCAGATTTTGCTTGTGCTTGTACATTGCAGTCGACGTGGATTGGTCGCAATCCACGCGTGGAGAGTGATGTCGACGAACGCGTTTACCAGGTAATAAAAAATACCATCAGCACAATTGTAATTAATGAAATTAAAGAAATTAAATTTTTGATGATTATTCCTATAGTTCGTGTATGGAACGTAATATTATTGTGTCCGCGGAACTATTGCCCACCCGTGGAAGTGACTAGCCCATGATGCCTGTATTATATTTGAAGGAGCGTGTAAAAAAACACTCTTCACAAAGGACAAGACATTAGATACAACGCGATTACTTAAATCTGAAATTAACCCATTACCTAACATGAAAAGCAGACGACACTTGCAAAAAAAAAATGTTTGAATAACCAATTTATTTCATTTTTTGTCTCAAAAACATAGATTATGACCCGTCGTTGGAACGAGCGCAACGAGCCCGTTCTAACAAGGAGCCATAACCTATGTTTGCGAGACAAACAATGAAAAAATAATGAAAATTAATTGGCGATTTTTGTGAATAGCGCTGGCCTGTTTGGGCCGTTACTCTACGTAAAGGGTTAAAAGCTTTAATGCAGACGACTTTTCAGACGATACGACATTGCGAAGATATAAACGAAGTTGCCCGAAAGTGATTGGAAGTAAACACAACATCGTGACAAAACGGACAGATGGTAACTGTTTTTGTGTGTCAATAATTTACCTCAAAGGTACAGAAGTTGAGCTCTTTCCAATGAGGAGTCATAGTCTATCATTATGAGGCATACATTGGAAATAAAGTGAATGACGCTTTTTGCTAACAGCCTTGAAGGGTTATTGTTATAGGGGTTAAAACTACTTAACTGATATTTTGGTTGGGATAAGTCATAGAGGTTCAAAATTAAACAACATGCTAGCCATCTAATCCAGGGTTCCGCGCTATTTAGGTATTGTTGTTCAAGGTCATTTATCAACATCTGTGATACAAGCACGACCAAAACACTAGTAAAGGTCAAGTGACGCCAATATTGCCGAGAGTTCCAACCCGCTGCCCACTTTTGAGGAATTCACCCCTGACGTTGGTTATCAAGTCTTATTTTACCAGTAAGGAACTTGCTTACCACAGTGGACACGTAGTGCTACAGTCCTTGTGGCTCCCACCATGATTGGTATGGTACTGGAGCGTTTTTATTTAACCTTTGTATAACTAATATTACAATCAACAAACATTCTGCCCAATATTAGGTTATATCCAAATTAGTCTTCCTTCTTTCTGTTTGCTGAGAATGCAGCTCACACCCAGGGGTTGTTTTTGGGTGTGTAATGGGTGTTTTTTTAAACCCCTCATACCCTTATACGACGAAAACAGAGATTCTGCCAAAGATATATCATAAAATGGGATTCCTTAAGTGGGATTCTTACCAGACTCCGTGAAATGGGATTCCGTGATTTGACATAAACACTTAAGGGCTTAAAATGGGATCCCTCTCCCTAACGAGCCGTGTACTTTTTGGTTTGAAGTCCAATGCACTACAACTGAGCCACAGCACTCCCTGTATTACCTTGTAACCGCATGTGTGGATAGCAATGCCCACTGAACACTATACTGAAAATGAAAAATTGTAATATAAAATGTGTGAAATAAAAAATACATGTCAATAAATTATTGTTTTTGTTAAAGTCTATTAGATATCTATTGAATATGCCGCATTTGGGGTGTCGCAGAATTTGGGGGTGTCGCATACAACTCTGCCGTCATCCCAGTAAAAAACCACTGCACAGCGACAGTAGTTTTGCCTCAGAGAATGGTGTGGATAAGCACCGTTTTCTGGACGTTGGACCATGTTGTCTCCGACTCATCACCAGTGCAAGAACCTTGGTACCTGCCTCAAAATGGATGGTGCTGCCGAGTAAGAGCATTACGGTATAGTCAGGCAGCAATTGTAACCTACTTCTTTTTTTTGGCCAACTCTAGTTTCTTTCTTTTATAGGATTGTTGACACCCTCGGGAACAGATTTCAACTTGTTGTCAAGTTTGCAGACACCCGGAAGTGCCGCCATCTTGGATTCCAAAATGGCCGCCATAGAAAACCTATTTCCCCCCATAAGTCGGAAACTAAAGCAGATAGAGACACCATTTCAATGCCAGTGCTCTCGTTTTTAGGGTCTATTAGGTCCATGGATCACATGTTGTTAAATTTGCAGACACCCGGAAGTGCCACCATCTTGGATTTCAAAATGGCTGCCATAGAAACCCTATTTTTCCCCATATCTCGGAAACTAAAGCAGATAGAGACCCCCATTTAAGTGCCTGTTTGCTCATTTTATGGTCTATTAGAACCATGGATCACATATAGTATGGCTCTCTGTCAGAGAACTGAAACGGTGGCCAGCTTAGAATTCCAGGATGGAGGTATTCTTGACATCCACGATGACCACCGTCTGGAAGACTGTAACATTCTTTCTTACATATTTTGAGACGAAAAAGGAGTTAGCATCCCAATTCTTATATTAACCCATATTTGCGAGGTCAACTAATAACATCCACTGACATCTATGAACTCTTAATCTAATGGCGTTTATCTAGGAATCCAAGATGGCTGCCATTCATACACCAAAATATGTGACACAGCAGACGTTTTAAGAATTTCTCTTTCTTTACAGGTTTGAGGATACTGATGAACCATAGCAGCAACGAATATCAACTTGTGAACGAAAATGAATAAATGCATCATATGTAATGAGTCAGATGATGGCCCACATTCAGCAGCAAGTCAAAAGTCTTTGGAAAACATACAATCATTTTGTGTTGAATGGACCTCAATCGGACAGCATTTCGAAGTGTTGAATCGTGTTAAAGATCTCAAGATCTCTGATGGGACCAAATACATCTATCATAGGAAATGTTACCAGTCCATCTGCCATAAAGGCAATCTAAGTAGGGCTCAAAAGAAGTATACAGATGTTATAGCGTCAGCAGCAGAATTCACGAAACGTGGGAGACATAGCTCTGGTGGGTCTACTTCATCTGGATGTTCTTCATCTAAGAATAGGAAAACATTTGATCCGGACCTTTGCACTTTCTGCCAGAGTGATGCAAGTAGTAATGTTCATAGTGTCACTTCCGCTGATATGGGAAGAAAGTTTTTGCGAATCAAGGATTCTGCCAAAAATGTTGCTGCCAGACTTGCGTATATTTACAATGAAAAAGACGCATTCGCACAAAATATGAAATATCACATCAATTGCCTGAGAAAAGAAACAAGAGATATGGACTCATCCCCATCTTCCACTGAAAGTTCAGAAGATGAATGTGTTATTAAGGCAGTATGTGACATAGAAATAGCACAAATTGTTGACTATATAATTGAGGAAGATAGTGAGTCGGACTTTCCTGGCATTGACATGAACACTATCGAGGATACATATAAACAACTTCTCGAAGAGCACGGTGTGTCCACACACCCAAAATCATCTTACAAGCATCATGTAAAGGGTGTCTTGCTGAAAAAGTACCAAGAATAGACTTCGCAAAGCTAGACCCAAAGCCAGAACTCGTTTTCTCAACAAGGACCAAGGCGAAATTAATATCACATATGTATGATATAGGAACTGGCGATGAGATGGATATTCTGTGCAAGGCATCTAAGATCCTCCGCAGGGAAATCAAAGAAATGACTGACTGGCATTTCACTGGAACATTTGATGACTTCAGTACACCTTTGAAGCTGCAACAATTTCTGGAATGGATTATCTGTGGTCCGCATACGAATCTCAATGTGACTCGTGAGACTGAAATTGAAAAATCGTCAAGAAATCTTGCTCAGCATATTATATCCTCATACAGATCAAGGCGACAAGTGACATATAACACACAAGCTGATGGAAAATTTCAGAAATCAAAGACAACTCCACTTTCTGTTGGCCTCGCGTTGACTTCATATCAGGCTAACCGGTCTAGATCTGATGTTGAAATACTGAATAACTTGCAAGTTGGCGTCACCTATGATGAAGTCGAACGGACACCAACAAGAATGGCATCAGCCATTGTGCATGACATAAATATTAATATGCAAGGTGTGCACGTTCCTTCATTTGTGAAACAGGGGATCAGGCCACTGTTTGCAATCGACAACATTGATCTAGGAAGTGATGTTGGATCATTTCATGGCCTGATTTATTAATAGCCCAGCGGTCAGAGAACGGTGCCCCACCAATTGGTCAGGACTTGAAGCTGGACTTGACCATTAAAGACAAATCTATGAACAATCCATTGGAGATGAAATATATGAACAGTGAAAAATCAGTATCTCCGATTGTGTCTCATAAATTACCATATGTGTTGGGTAGCCTGTCGCAAGATCTCACTGACTACGCACAGTATAATACAGTTTGGTTACTCATGTGACACAGATGGTAGAGGAATCACAAGTCGCAAATTCTCGAGCTGAAATAATGTCCAGTATGAGTGTCGAGGATTCAACGGATTCCAGTAACAAAATTGTTGTCTCGTCAGAACAGTGCACCACATCTTCCTCAGATCAAACGACTAGACATGTGTCAACAACAAACTCACCTGTTCCAAGTGTAATTGATATTCCTCCTCGTGATAGTGACACAAAGAGTGCATGTGGCTATAAATCACCCACATGGGCCACCTTTAATTCCTTGATACATGACGAGAACCCAGTATGGAATATCAGAATTGTTGCTCCGTTATACAGGAGAAGTCCCACCGAATGGCCTGTGCTTCTGACAATTTTGAAGCATGCTCAACAAATCAACTCCATCACTGTTGGTGAAGGGAACAGACCAATTATAACACTTGATGGTGATCTGTATGACCGTGCAGTAAAGATTAAAGATTATAAAGAAAACTGGTGCATCAGACTTGGAGCTCAACATATAACTATGGCAGGACTCAAGTGCCTGGGAAAGTACATAGAAGGAAGTGGAATTGATCTAGCTTGGGAAGAAGCTGGTATCTATGGATCAGCTACAGTACGCCAGATTTTGGAAGGTCAACACATATACAGATGCATTGAAGCTCATATAATCACACTGATCGCACTTTTCACCATATTCACACAGGTTCTCTTCTCAAAAGAAGAAAGATCATTTTTTGAGCACCACATCCAGAGAGTACATCATATTCCAACGACAAGACAGATTTCACCAAAGGAGAATTCAAACTACAAGTGGCTGCAATGCATGAGACAATCTCTGCCTCCAACTATCCTAAACGATTGAACGAGTGGAATGAACAAGCAAAGGGCATATCCAAATTCCTAGCGAACTATATGAAACAGGTTGAGGTACTGCTGATGTTTACTGCGGCCACAAGAACTTGTAACTGGAAGCTTCATTTGAGTAAACTGGAAGAGTTGTTTCCTTATTTCCATGCACACGACCAGTACAAATACGCAAGATGGGGACCATTCTATGTCGCTGACATGTTGGAATTGCAAACTTCAGATCCTGAGACTTGGAAGTTCTTGGATGATGGCAATTTTTCTCTGACAAAACACAACATTCCTTTCACGGCTATTGATCCAGATCATGGCATAGAACAGGAGCACAAGAAAATGAAGATCAAGGGAGGATTTGTTGGAATTACAGGCAAAGACACTGCTCTAGACAAATATTATATCATAGCTCCCGCACTAAGTCGCATAGTACAGGAATTCAAAGACTAGGCTGGGACTGAAATAAGGCAGCCAATTTCTCTACATCATGAACTCCTCGGGACGAAAGGATCAAAGATACTATCATTTGCAGCTGAAGTCTCGAAGATTCTAATTAGACAAGGAAATCCGTTCCTCGAATGTGATATGTTTAACCTTATTACGTATGCTGTTACACCTGACAATGTAAGCAAAACAAGAGGCCCCAGGGGGCCTGCGGGCGCTCACCTGACATGGTAGTCTAAATATCAAACCAGGGACTTGAATAAGCTGCATACGCCCCTCCTAAGAAATGCATATACCAACTAGATGAAGCGATTGTGCCCACACAATACACAGGATTTTCTTTCTATTTTCAGTTCCTGCACTTTTACGTCCCAAAATTGAGATAAACGCATAAAAAACAGATTTTTTTCCCCAAACAAAATATTTTCAGCCTCAATTTTTTTTTTCTTCTTAAAATGCATAAAAAACTAATTTCCGGATTTTGGTCCAAAATTTTCTAAGTCCCACCCGGACCCCAAATTTTCAGTGTAAAAAAAAAAAAAATTTTCTCTTAAAATTGACCAAAATGCATAAAAAAAACAAAAAAAAAATTTCGGATTTTGGTCCAAAATTTTCTTAGTCCCACCCGCACCCCAAATTTTCAGTGTAAAAAAAAATATTTTTTTTTGTCTTAAAATTGACCGAAACGCATAAAAAACAAAAAAAAAATTTTTTCGGATTTTGGTCCAAAATTTTCAAAGTCCCACCCGTACCCCAAATTTTCAGTGTAAAAAAAAAAAATTTTTTTGGTCTTAAAATTGACCGAAACGCATAAAAAAACAAAAAAAAATTCCAGATTTTGGTCCAAAATTTCTAAGTCTGCAAGGGGACCCCAAATTTTCAGCCTAAATATGAACCCAGGGACTTGGCTTGAACAAACTTGAATCTCACCCCTCTGAGGATGCTGCATACCAAATATCAAAAGATTCTTATTGGTAGATCTGAAGAAGAAGATTTTTAAAAAATACTCCTCATACTGCACTGATTTAAACATTTGGACTCCCATATCGACCCAGGCAACTGATTACAATAAACATGTGAAACAATCTTCCAAAGATGTTATATGTGAAATTTGAAAGCTTTTGGAGCAGTGGTTTGGGAGAAAAGTAGTCTTATATGTTTTTCCCATTACCCACAGTGTTAAAAAATGCTGACTCAGCACTTTTTCAAAGTCCCCAAAAAGTACCCCATGATAAAACCGATGGCAATTTTTTTTACCGTTCCATTCTGTTGGTCCTAAGGAAAATCCACAACAAATAAGAATTCTCAGTGCCGTGTAGTTTTGGAGATATGGGCGTTTTAATTGTTTTCTATTTCTAGCTCCTGCGGTCCCCATGGGGCGACGGGAAAAAAATGTTTGGCATAAATTAAGTACTTATGACCCAATAAGCCCTCATATCAAATTTGGTCAAAATTTGCCTCTCCGTTTGGAAAATAGAAATTTTTGGAGGGGCAAATATTCTTTCCCCTCCCATTACGACGCCAAGTATAGCCCCACAAACTTCTCTTGAACAAATCTGAGTCTACACCTCAAAAGGAAGCTGCACACCAAATATCAAGTCTCTGCTACTGCTGGTTCATGAGAAGAAGATTTTTTAAGATTTCAGCACACTTTTTGGGTGTGGCCCTACCCACGGGCGAGGCAACTTGATTTGAACAAAATCAAATTGCGATGTCATAACAAACTATTATCTCAAATATCAATTAAATTGGTTCAGAGGTTTGGGAGGAGAAGATACAAACACCATGTTCACGGACGACGACGGACGACGGACGGTGTGTGATCACTATAGCTCTCCTGACTGAAAGTCAGGTGAGCTAAAAAACATTGAAAACCGTGACAAATTAGGACGCGACTGATTGGAGAAATTCGTCTCTACGAGGATGGTGGAGAAATCGGTCAATTTCTGGGATGCCCAGAAAAAGAACAATTTGTCCTACTTCAAGGATGCAGGAGCTGTTATCAAAACTAAAACCAAAGGTCAGCTGACATCCATAAAACAGGAGAGGACATTACTGTCTCGATTTCTTGTGGTGTGCAAGTCGAGAACGGACTTCCCTATCAGAGATGCTATTGCAGACTTTGAATTCAGCGTTGCTCCACCTTCCAACTTTCACCCAGATGGATCAATGATAATGCTATCTGATAAATCCAAATTAGTGTCGGCAGTTATGAACTTGCCAATGCCAGATGACATTGTGATCTCAGAACCAGAAAGTGATGCTCACACGACCGTTATAGTTATGCATAATACGTCGATGGAGACAAATGGCCAATTGCGTGACATTGTCAGTATGCCGGAGATGGTGATGGGCATGCATAATCTTGAGGAGGGTGACCAACTTGTGCTCCTGAACTCATTTGACGTAATGGCGAAGAACCCACAGTGCGAACTGGATGTCTTCTCTGTGGATACAGATGTATTCGTTCTTCTTTTGAGTCACTTCCCTTTACTTCCAGAGTCAGTTACGCTTATCAGAAAGAAAGGTGAACGTATATCCATCCAGGATTGCTTTCTGAAACTCGGTTCCAAAAAGACAGGAGCTCTCGTCGGGTGGTATACTTTCAAAGGAACTGACAACACTGGAACATTTGCAGGCAAAGGATTACTGAGTCACTTCAAAGCGTTTATGAAAGCGGACGATGATATTCTTGAAGCATTCAATGGATTCGGATCACAAGAAGATGTAACGCCTCAAATCTACAATCAAATGGAGCGATATGTGTGTTCCTTATACTCTACCTCCGATATGAGATGGATAACTTGAGAGATCTTAGATGGACTCTATTTGTAAGGAAAGGCAAAGAAGGACAACAGTTGCCACCATCTCAAGGAACACAAAAATCACACACTTCTCGAGCTTTTTATATGGCCCTTGTGTGGAAGTCTTCTGTAACACCTCTTCCTAAATTACCCTCACCCAAAGACTACTTCTGGGAGTCAGTAGAAGGTCAACTTAAACCGGTCATGTGTTTGAATGCTCCAGCACCAGAATCCTTATTAGAGCTGAGGAAATGCAATTGTAAAACTGGTTGCACATGACTTTCATGCGGATGCAGGAAAAATATGTTGCTCTGCACAGACCTCTGTGGTTGTGGTGAATCTTGTGAGAATGTCGAACCTGACAGCCCTGCAGATGAAGATGTTCAAGAGTGACATTTCACCAGTATAGCATCCTTGAGAGTTCCAGTCAATCACAGCATATGGTACTTTATATACTTGCATAAAGCTGGAATTGTGTTGTGTCAGTTTCCACTCATTTCAAAATATTGTTGTTTTGCATACCCACTCGTTCCATTTTGGCCATCTTGGATTTCAATGTTTCCATCACGTTACCTTCAAGAAACTACATTATCTAGTTTGTTTTTCTAGAAAAATGTGTGCCATGCCTTATAATACGCTTTATTTTTCGCGAAAAAAGAGAAAATATTTTTTTTCAATGGCGGCCATCTTGAAATTCAAGATGGCCGCCATCCCACCTTCCTGGAAATTAGTCCACGCTACTCGTAGACCCTAAAAATGGGATAAAGGCACTGAAATGAACACTCTGTCATCATTAGTCTCCGAGATAATAACGAAAATAGGTTTGCGTTGGCGGCCATTTTGAAATCCAATATGGCGGCAGTTTTACGCGTACGCCAAGTTGACAACAAGTTGAATTTTCTTCCTAGGGACATTGTCAAACTAACTCAGGTGAGAAACCAGACTTGCAAAATAAAAGAAGTAGCGCCATAATATGGACAAATGCCGCCTGACTAGTATGATTGAACGTTGTTTGTTTTTAAATATTGAGCTGGAGATGGTAAAAATGTATTAGAAGTTTTAATTTTAATTAAATGATTAAAAAACTAGTACAAGTGTTCGCTACATTACTCTCTTAATTGGTGCACAAGACTCGAGAAGTTACTGGAAGCTGAGGACTGTTTGGATCCTGCGTTCACTATTGTTTGTAAAGGAGACTCAAAAACTACGGGCTGTTGGAACTTAGGGGTTCTTTCAGTTAACACAGTTACGACTGTAGATCAGATAGGGAGATTAACCCTAACTCAACAACAGACATATTTATTTTGGTGCCGGCGGCAGCAGGTGCATTAAATTCAGTACCTGTAACCCTACACCAGCAGCGAATGACTGATCTGAGCTCTCTCCAGGAGCTAGCCAAATCAATTCTAAGAAGGCACAACAGTGCAGAGGATTCAGACAGTGTGCAGTGGTAGAGCAAAATGCGAGTAGTGATAAAAAAAGTCAACCCGAGCAAGATGTTAAATTGATACTTATTTGGAAGCCTGTTCATAATAACAATTAATGGTAGTACAACACTCAAAAAATGTCATCTTTACTAAAGTAAAGGGAATCTGTGTGGTTAACGGTTACTGGACCATCATGCATGTAGCAGAAGTGGCGCCTTTCATTCATTACACGAAAGGGCTGACAACAAAGTACGATTTGTGGATCACTTTTATCAGGAAACTGATGCAACTTTCTTGAAAATATTTGAACAAAATAATAGTAGAAACAGTACTTTTAATCTTGCGTTACATTCGATAATATAACAATAACATGATTTTGAAGTGCTTTACAGTGTATTAACAGCTCAACAGAAATGGTTAACAGCCCAAGAGTTTATTAGCGGCCCGCGACGAAGTCGAGGGCCGCTAATAAGCTCAAGGGCTGTTAACCATTTCTGTTGAACCGTTGATACACTGTAATGCCCGACAAACTCATGTTATTTCTATTATTGCCACTTTCGTACATCGGGGACATTACAATTAAATTATGTGGAAAATAAGATAAATAAATGAAGTTTGAAATGTTAGAATTAAAAAAAACAGCGACACTATCGTGTCGACAAATTGACAAACAAACCTGGTAACATGACTATCGTCTGATCAGTGTACGGCGAAATTTGGGAAGCTAGATGACGAAATATATCTTCGAAATGCGAACTTTAGGCAAGGAGTTTATTCATCAAAGATGTCATCACTAACTTTGTGTGTATCGCTTCCTATATTTGATACATTATCTTTCCGTGACACAAAGGGAAACACTTGAAACAAATGTGTTAATTGTGTTTACAAATTAAAAAAATCCGAATTGAATTTCGATCCAAATGGAAATCTGGGAAAATATTGTTGATCGGCTGAGAGTTGTAACGCCCTTGTCTATATTTAGACGTGTCGGGCTGTTATTGACGTGTTGGGCTGTTATAGTCAATAATGGCCGACACGTCACATGACTTGTACTTGTTGAGCATTACGAGGTTTCAACGCCCGGTAAAACATCGTTAATGTGCTAGGAACGCCCGCAAAAGTGGTAATAATAGCGGATTCATACCACGAGGTCAGGTTCATAAATAATCGCTTTGAACGAGTAAAAGGGGACTTGGATGATTATCGCAAATGAAAAGGGCATACACCCTCATCTCGAAATAAGCGAGGTTTGGCATATTTTCTGGGTGAAGGGTTGAGTTTATTTGGAACAGTCAGTGAATCTGATTTGAAGGGGATGAAAGAAAATTTATAACGGTTGTCATTGAATCAAACAATGATGCAACAGGTACAAAAACAAAGTTTGAGTTTGATTAAATTAACATATCATGCCGTACAAGAGAATCGAGAATTTGTGGTAAATTTATCGTGAGTACTATCTCATTTGCGTGAACAGGCAGATCTTGTATAACAAGAGCATGAAAATCGGTTAACTCTTTTATACCACTTCGTGCACTCGTTTCACCGTTTGAAACAGTGTTGAATCAAGTTGATTTACTAACAGCAGAAAAGAATATGGATGATTTGCATGAGCAGATGGGCAGATGAAAATAAGCAGTCTGACATTTGCAGAAAGAGGTCCCCCCGGGGGGGGGGGGAAGGGGTGAATTTGATGATGCTATCCCTTACAGTGGGACAATTTGTCCTCTTGGTACCTTAGTTTTGAGATCCTGATTCAGATTGAGGTTCCCAGAGGGTAAATTTAGTAATGCTACCCTGCTATGCAGGGTAGCATCACTGAATTCACCCTCTGGGGACCTCATTTTGCAAATGATAGTCTGCTTATTTTCTGGCTTGCAGATGGATGAGCTTGCAATTGAGAAAATATCACCGAGAGTCGTCAGTCCTACTTTATCGGTATTAAAGAATATTCAAGACAGAATTGACGATCATACCAAACTTCCGTTGAAAATTCAAAATGAGTTGTAGCAGTATTATCATTGGTTGACAACTGCGACAGTGTTTGGTGATGATAAGTTAGTTATTCTGATGAAAATTCCATTGATAAATACAAATTTCCAAATTGAGATTTTTAAAGGGCAAGCTTTGCCCGTCCCATTCGTGAATGAAAGCCAGACAGCGTCAAAAACTGCTAACAAATTAATAGCTATATACAGACTGGAGGCTAATACATGAAAAAAACAATAACATGATTTTGGAGGGCGTTACAGTTTATTAACGGCCCGACCGGAATGATTAACAGCCAGAGAGTCCATTAGATTAGATTAAACATATTTTCATTTGCCATTTAACAACGCAAATCAGGATGAAGGACAAGTGCTTACCACTTAGAAGACCCTCCCTTCCTGTACAATGACTAACAATTTACAATATGGCAGAACATATTCCATAAATAACATAATCTAACAAACTCTAAATATTATAAACATTATAGACAAACTTAAATTAAACTGAGAGAGAGACAGAGACAGAGAGAGAGAGAGAGAGAGAGAGACAGACAGAGCTAGACAGACAGACAGACAGACAGACAGAGGTGAGAAGAGATAAAAAAAAATAGAATAGAAAGAAAAAAGAAAACATGAAATACAACAACAGATCCAGTGATGATGCTCTCCCCCACCCATTTGCATTCTATAGTATCTTGGTCCGAAATGTGAGTCTCAATTAACATCTTAGTTACTGACACTAAGCATAGGTTTTCACTTCTGCGGATGTTCAAACAACAGTTTCGACCTCCATTGCGTGGCCAAATCTTTGATAACCTAACTTTCGCCATGGGTACACAATCACAGTGGGAGTTTCAGGTCCCTCCGCGATAGCATACCAGTGCCGAAGGTCAGATTATTTCTATT
Source organism: Pictodentalium vernedei (assembly GCA_031216915.1). Lineage (NCBI taxonomy): Eukaryota > Metazoa > Mollusca > Scaphopoda > Dentaliida > Dentaliidae > Pictodentalium > Pictodentalium vernedei. The sequence goes on from CM062294.1 coordinate 223,107,645, forward strand.
ACATCCTAGAGGTCACAGTTTTGTAGAGAACATACCTAATTATGAGGATGTAGATCGAATCTGTGTGAGTCACGAATGAATTTTTTAACAGATAAAAATATAGATATTTTACTACTTTTGGGTAATGGCGGGCTTCCATATAATACTATATCAGTTGAATTCCAGTTGGCTTTGAGTTTTGACAAATCACCGATGAGGGTATTGCGAATATGAAAATTCAAGGAACACGCGAAAAAATAGTGTTCTGCGTCCTAAACACCATCGTTACATGAACAAAAAGGAGTATCGTATATGTAATTATTGAATTAATCACAACTGAGGTCACCACAACCAGTTCGTAGTTTTGCGTGAATGATGTTGTATTTTCTTGTTCCGGTTGAGAAGTATGTCGGAGGCTTAATCAAAGGTGGTAAAATGGATTTCTTGAATTCCGCAAGCGACGTACTATTTTGTACCGTCTCCGGTAGGGTATTCGAAATTTGACGCACGAAGGGAAAAATGACCGTTTGAACAGCTCTGTTCGACAGGAGTAGGGAACAAAATTAGAAGCATTTCTTACATTATATTCGGACACATCAGATACACGTAGTGGTATCAGGTCATGAAGAAAACTCGAAGCAGTGACAATTTTGTAAAAGTTACACAGTTTCTGGCCATAGCTCCTGCTTTCCAAGTTGTTCCAACCAACTTCCAACAGAAGTCGATCCCGTGGAACAGATCGTGTCAACCCGCTAACTATTGGGGCTGCGTCGCAGTGAATATATTCCAAACGTTTTAGTTGATACTGGGGAACACCACTCCACACCGAACTACCATATTCTAAAATCGGTAGTATGAATGCGTGATATATTTTTTCAAGAATTTTCCTATTAAAAATACACTTCAATTTTCTTAACTGAGATAATCTCGAACATGCCCTTTTACAAATTCCATCAATGTGATTTGCCCAAGTCAAGTTTGATTGCAATGTTGAACACAAATGCTTATGAGAATTACAAAAATCGATTAGTTCACTATTAAACAGAATGTTTAACGGCGACATATTGTTGCTGAGTGTGAAAAGGACTGCTTTTGTCTTTTTAGCATTAAATGAGACCAGCCATGTGTTAGCCCATTCGTTTACCTTCTTGAGTTCCCAATTCATCTTTGCTTGGATATTGCCAGGGTCACCAGACTATTCAGGCAGACAAGTATCGTCAGCAAAGAGGCGAGTAACTGAATCAACTGCGTCGACGATGTCATTTATATAAATAAGAAACAGAAACGGCCCAATAACTGACTCCTGGGGTACCCCGGCCTTGATTTCCCTATAACTGGAGTTACAACAGTTTATTTTACTCTCTGTTTTCTATCTGTTAAGTAACTGTAAAACCAGCGGAGCAAAGGACCGGAGATACCATACTGTTTTAATTTAAATATGAGGCCTCGGTGCCATACTCTATCAAATGCCTTTGAAATATCACAGAAAACACCACATGTGTGTTTGTCTTCGCCTATTGCGTCACAGAGGTTGTGATAAACCTCTAACAACTAAAAAACGATGCTGTTGTTTGGAAGGAAGCCAGACTGTAAAACATAGAATAGGTTGTTATCTGTAAATATTTGTAGACTTCCTTAAAAACAACCTGTTCCATAATTTTACCTATACAACACAGTGCAGAGATCGCTAGGCAGTTCTAGGGATCCTGATGACCCCCCTTCTTAAATAAATGGATCACATTAGCACATTTTCACTCCTTCTTGAGTTCCCATTTCATTATTTGCTTGGATATTGCCAGGGTCATTAGACTATTCAGTCAGACAAGTATCGTCAGCAAAGAGGCGAGTAACTGAATCAATTGTGTCGACGATGTCATTGATATAAATAAGAAACAGAAACGGCCCATTAACTGACCCCTGAGGTACCCCGGCCTTGATTTCCCTATAACTGGAGTTACAACAGTTTATTTTTACTCTCTGTTTCTATCTGTTAAGTAACTGTAAAACCAGCGGAGCAAAGGACCGGAGATACCATACTGTTTTAAATTAAATATGAGGCCTCGGTGTCATACTCTATCAAATGCCTTCGAAATATAAAAGAAAACACCACATGTGTGTTTGTCTTTGTCTACTGCGTCACAGAGGTTATGATAAACCTCTAACAACTGAAAGACGATGCTGTGGTTTGGAAGGAAGCCAGACTGTAAAACATAGAATAGGTTGTTATCTGTAAATATTTGTAGACTTCCTTAAAAACAACTCGTTCCATAATTTTACCTATACAACACAGTGAAGAGATGGCTCGGTAGTTCTAGGGATCCTGATGATCCCCATTTTTAAATAAAGGGATCGATTAGCACATTTCCACTCCTTCAGAAATTCAGACAATTCCAGTGATTTAGAATAAAGCAGAAATAGCGGTTTACTGACACTTGATTTAGCTTCTTTCAACATTCTATGTCCGATACCGCCATGACCGCTACATTTATTAGTTTTGAGACATTTGAGAATGTGAATGATGTCTTCCTGAGTAAAAGAAATTTCGCTAATTGATAGCATATACCTACGTTTAAAGGGGGGGGGGGGGGGGCGTTTGCGTTTTGAGTTCACCATGCTATTTTGAATAAATGTCTCATTCAACAGATCGGCCTTGTCATTGTCGGTTTCGAAAAAAAAAATGACTTGTACCAGAATAACGTATAAGCGTTGGTATGCCTGGATCTGAAGCAAAGTTTGTTTGAAACAACAATATACCAAAATTGTCGCTGGTCGTTGTTTTCGAATACTGAGTCATCGACCTTTTCCAAGTGCTGTGCCTTGGCAATTTTTTTCATATTGTTAAATTTGTTTCTGGCTGTTTTATACTTCGACCATGTTTTTGGGTTATTACTTTTTATTGCTGATTTACGTATAAAGTCGATTGCGAAGACCAATAGTACTTCTGATAGCGCTATCAAATCAAAGTTTATCAGATTTCCTGATTATAACTTTTGTGTGTGGATTACATTTTTCGGCAATTTCCAAGAAAGTGGAAACGACATTTGACACGGCATCATTGATGTCTGCCTCACTGCATATTAGTTTCTCCTATTCTGTTTCTTTAACGAGGGCATTCATTTTTTTTTTATAAAATCTGCTTTTCTGTAATTCCATACCTCCCAAGTTATGGTAAACTGGTAAGGGGGGGGGGGGGGCGCAGGTTATAAGGGCGTATACTGCAAGGTGATCAGATAGACGAAGCTCTAGAGTGCCAGGATGAGCGACTGTAACTGTGTCGCTAATAATTACAGGGTCAAGCAGGGTTCGTGACGTGTTTCCTATTCGTGCGGGCTCAGTTATAACATTCTTCAAGTTGAACTGCGTTATAAGAGACTGTAGAGTGCTACATTCCACGAGCAGGTCAGAATTTACATCGCAAGTAATCACCACTGCTGGATTTATTTCTAAAGCTATTTCATTTTTTTTTCTGTAACCAATAATTGTCACACGATTCTCTCTCGGATCTGTATGTGACGCAAAGGATGAATTTTTATTTATTGCCAACTTCGAATCATAGAATATCATCATCGAATGATAGATGTTCGATGTGTTTATAAGTGAGGTGGTCAGCGAAATTCACCGCCACCCACCATACTGGTTACGGTTATGTGTAATCGAGATAGAATAATTTGGAATTAATATGTTACCAATATTGAAATCATTATCCAAATGGGTTTCCGTAAAGCAGATAATGTCAAAATCATCGATATCATCCACTGGCTCAGACAGTTTGTGACGAATGCTACGAATATTATAATTCAAAATTGAGATTGTATTTTAGTTGGTGTTATCTGTAGCAGTATGATCAGGACCTGGATTTGGATGGACATCACCACAAAGGATGATAATCCACATTATAGTAAGAATTTCAGATAGTGAGAAATAAAATATAGGTGGAAGGGATCTGAAGTGGACACAGTGGCGGCGCCAGAATTTTTTTTTTTTTTTTTTTTTTTTGGGGGGGGGGGGGGGGGCAACTAGGGGGGCAGACTCCCATGAAGGGGGGCAAATACGTAAAGGATCATATCATTACTTTGTTATGAGGTAGTCCAAACTTGGACCCAAAGTCCGTAATATACTTTTTTGGTTTGGTACGTCCTGTGGACGTACCAAACCAAAAAATTATATTACGGACTTTGGGTCCAAGTTTCGACTAAATGTAATGTAATTAGCGGTCCTCCTTTCAAAAAATCCTGGATCCGCGTCTGGTGGGTCTGTGCGTGAGAGAGAGAGAGAGAGAGAGAGAGAGAGAGAGAGAGAGAGAGACTCATAATGCCCGTCTGTCATAATGCGAAATCCATGAATTTTTTTAGACAAGGGATATGGATAGACATGCCTTTGTTGGTTCATAACTTAATTATAACTTATAAGTATCTGCATCCGAGTCTTTAAATCTCTACTGCCCGGATGTGTTCATCAGCCAGCCTGAGGCTTTGGGCTAAGTGTGTATGGGAAATTATTGGGAATAAAAAAAGAGAGGGGTGTGTGTGTGAGAGAGAGTGACTGAATGTGTTTGTGTGTGAGGGTGGATGGAAATGCATGCGAGATGGTTGGGGGGGGCAACTGGGGGGGGGGGGGCAAAGCCTTCGTTTGGGGGGGGAGGGCAAATGCCCCCCATGCCCCCCGTAGCGCCGCCACTGAGTGGACAGTGGCAAAACTTTGATGGATATGGACTTGTCTCCTTGAGTTAAGACTGTTATAGAAAATACCCACTGACTGTCGATACTGCATTATATGAAGCGCCATCTGTAACACTTGTCTGAAAACTTTAATTCTTCTGTCAGCAGGCATTCCAGAGATACGAGTAAGAGTTTTGATTTTGAAGGAGCTCCTTCCAAAGAATGCATTGATTGGACATCACCACTGGAAATTAAACCAAATAAAAAATAGAAATAAGAATATACATAACTACAAAGCTGCAATTTACACTTTTTCTTGGTAATCAGTTTAAGGCTTGGGGTGTAGGTCAGGATATTGGCTGCATTGTGCGAGATGACTAACGCTCGTTATTCAATATATTCTCTACCAAATTCGCGACGGGAGAGGTGTTAACTGGACATAGTGTGGACGTTCAATTTTACTACCATGAAATCTCTGATGTCCTACTGTATTTTCAAGATACTGTTCATGTCCCAACACAGGAAAGAGTTCAGCGAGTTGGATCCTGTTCTGGGCTATTCTTTTCATTTCATTTCATTTATTTATTCACTTTTAACCATTTACATGGTGTAAAGCTAGCGTGGATAACAAAAATATAATACACTGCATGTCAGGGGTTGTCAGTATATCCATTACATGCAACCCCTCCAGCGCTGTATGTCGACCATTCAGCATACTGACATTACGACCGCAGTCCTAAGATTAAAGAGAATCAAGGAGTGTTGCCAACAGTACCGTCACACAACCTATTGGGGTTATGGGACCGCACTGTTGCCAAACCTCCCCACCTTGAAAGTATAGGGTCTCATTTGTCAGTACAAGCTGCTGGGGGCGACATGAATGAAGTCTGCCGGAGGAGGTATATAGACTCTAATTGCCTAATAAATCGGGCTATAATGTGTTCGGTGCGTGGAGGTTTTTGCAGTGATTAAGAATTCGATCGATTATGTCAAGCACGGCAGGCCTCAATGAGCTCCCTCGTGCATGATACAATCGACAGAATTTCCTCCCTTCTAATTATGTTTAACATTATTTATGGGCGTTATCGGAAATGGGCTACTAAGAAAAGTAAAACAGGCATAATGTTGCATGCAGGTCCTTGCATCGAAATCAAAATTCATTTGAAAATTTATTGCATTTCAGCATGCAAGATATGTCCAATCTAAATTGTAGGCACATAACATTTACCCGAGATCTCACCCTCCTGCACAACACTCTTTTTGCGAAACATAACCAGGCGAGTTCTCCTTGTTGCGAAAGGGTTGGGTGCGTGCACATTTGCAGGAGGGTTCGCACAGGGATAGTTGATACCTTACATAATTAATACTGAGCGGTGTACGATGCACGCGAAGACAAACGCACATCCATAACCAGACATACACACGTACACGCGAACACTTACAGATGCATGCACGTTCCCGCGTACATGAACGTAGATACATATTAAAATATCTGTGTATGCATGATTGTGCACCTCGACATACACCCATATCACATTTGTACCATACACACACCTATACACCATATGTGGGCTCTAGATCTTGACGTCTTTGTGCGTATACGCTCACGGCGGGATGGGAGGGAGGGGGGACGGGGTCTGTTATCAGTCTAAATTAAGCGTTAAAATTGATTTCATTTTTTTTTATAAATTTGGAGAGGTTACACATTTGCTTGATGTTTGTACTAGCAAATGGAGATTGGGCTTTATACATAATCGGGTGTCGTCTATAGTATGATTTAATGTATTTATTCCTTAGTTCCTTTAACTTGTCACACACAGGGATATAATGATATTCGTCACCAATATCGGACTGGCATAGATTACATTTTCTTTGTGACATTTCTACCGCTGCCCAACTCCCAGTTTCGATCGGGAGCCTATGATTTCTGGTTCTAAACTGGGTAAGAGGGACAGCCAAGGATAATGGTAATTTTCGAAGGTGATCTTCCAAACCGAAGTTAATTTTCATCACGTTATAAAACAGATACTTGTTTGACTTGCACATGTTTGCCCGCCATTCTTGTAAGCAAATATCTTGGGATCTTTCCTTAACTACATAACTGAATAATTTTCTGTTACTTATGCTCTGATTAATCCATGTGTTGGTCATACCTAACTTATCAAGAAGAGAGGAGATATATTTTATCCAGAAGCTTGTATACAAACCATACACGTGGTTTAGATATAAAATTGAATAAAGGGAAGTGCAGATTTTGTTTTCCTTTCCTGAAACTAATTGGGCCCAGAAATTCAGCAGCCTAATTTTAATCTTAACATCAATGGGTATCAGCCCTAGTTCGCCATATATAAAATTATTTCCAGTTGATTTTTTCAATTTTAGAATAAATTTGAAGAATCATAGTTCGAGTTTCTTAAACAGTGAAGTATTTTCACAACCCCAAATTTCACAGCCATAAGTTAAGATTGAGAGAACTGATTCTTCATAAATTTCGCAGACAATATCGACTGACAGTTGATTTTGTCGGACTTTACTTATTATGGAATACATTGCCTTTTCGCTTCAGCATATCTAATTTTTATTTCATCGGAGAATTTACCAGTTTTAGGAAATGTTACTCCTAAGTATTTAAAATTATTAACCATTTCAATTATAGTTCCTCCAAAGTAAAATTTATCGTTTTTCCCAACCGGTGTCCCGAAATTTATTATTTTTGTTTTTCTAAAGTTAACCTCCAGTTTCCACTCTAAACAATATTCATAAAATATATCCAATGTGTATTGTAGATCATTGCCATTTGTAGAAAACAGAACAGTGTCATCGGCAAAAAATAGCACGAGGAGCTCTAAGTAAAGTTGGGCGCTATCATGGGGGTTGGGGCATACGATTTGTAACCCACTGCAACAATTATCGTATAGGAATTTTTCTAAGTCATTAAGGTACAAGGCAAAAAGTATCGGCGATAAGTTTTCGCCTTGCCTTACCCCTACGAGGCTTGGAATAAATTTACTTATTTGTCCATCAGCCATCACAGTGGAATTTATAATAATAATAACTCTTTGGCCAGCCGCTGATTTGTCGCGGTCCTCATAAGAGAAGGCCAGCATTCCCCCTGCACCCCACCCCCTCTTCCCCTCCTCTCCTCCCAGCATTCAGATATAAACTGCTTAATAGTGTCCCTCACTTCCTCTTTTTCAATTTCTTCAATAAGCATTCCTACCCTCTCCCTCGTGTCCCCCTTCAGCCATCTATCCTTTGTTTCTTCACCCCACTTCTGCATTATTCTTCAAGTAAATTTTATTCTATGAGGTATATACTGTGGGCATTCCAAGAGAAAATGTTCCAGGGTCTCCACTACTCCAGAGTGGCACATTTGGCATCCCTTTTCCCCATCTCTCCCAATTTTTCCCCGAAGCTCCAGTGATCTTGATCTCAGTTTGAACAGCAGTGACCCTCCAAAGGTGCCATCTAGGTACTTCTCAAAAGCTGGCTTTTCTTTATATTGTAACCCCTGCAGTGATCTTTTCACGCTAACCCCTGCTCGCCAGTTTCGATTGCAATCTTCCATGACTCTCTCTTTGACAAACCTTTAGCCTTCTTTCATTCCTACTTCTATGTTTGTGACCTCTATAGAGTAATTGTCCATTAGTTCCCTCACATGTTTTGACCACCCCGTTTCTATATTAGAATTCCAAATGGTATCGAGCATCAATTTGCACCACCGGTTGTCAGGCAGGTTTCTCAAGTAGTTAAAGTAACACAGTTTTCCCAAATCTACCCTGACCTTGATTTTCATCCACCCAAGCTCCCCCCTTACTGCTTCCAAAGCTGCAGCATTACTCGACCCTGTTATCCATCTGCCGGTATCATTCTGAGTACTTTCCAACTTCTTAATAACGGTTTGGTTTAATGGAATCACGTCCGTGCCATACGTTATACTTGGTAAACCCACCCTCTCCCACAGTGTTTTCCCCACAAAGACCTTGTTGAAACTATTTTTCCCTAAAAGTTTTAGTTGGTTCAGAATTCTTTTCCCCTTCAGAATCAGTTTGGCTGAGTAATTTCTGTACACCCCTCTTCCCGTTATATTTATGCTTACCCTTAGATACTCATACTCTCCCGTTTCTCCTACAGTGATTTGTTTGCTTTCCCCTTCGGGGATTGAGAACTCCCCCACTCTCCATCTCTTCGTCATATCTACCTTGCGTCCAACGGGTATTACCTTGCTTTTATTTTCATTTAGTTCGAGCCGCCAAGTGTTCCCATATCTACCAACAATTTCCAGCAATTTCTCTAGCCCCTGTTCAGTTCTAGACATTAACACCATGTCGTCCGCAAAGAATAAGCCTGGTATCTTTATGTCTCCAACATTTACCCCCTCCGCACTCTGAATTAGTTCGTCCCCTAAATCTTTAACATACAATGCAAACAAAATCGGTGAAAAGATACACCCCTGCTTGCGGCCTATATCCAAAGGGACTCGTTTTGTAGTGATACTCCCTAGACTGAGTTGGCTTTGCACATCTGTATACAGTGCTTTCATGATTCCCACAAAGTCACCCCCCAGTCCGATGCCCTCGAGCTTTCGCCACATACCTTCCCTCCACACTCGGTCGTACGCTTTTTTCACATCTAGAAGTGCCAGAAACATCTTTTTCTTTTCAGCCTTTGTTGATTCTATCAGTTGGGTGAGTGTAAATAGGTGATCAGTGACTCTTCGTCCTTTCCTGAAACCATTTTGAATTTCTCCTAAAAAACCTTTCTCTTCAATAACTTCCTCTAGTCTACCGTATATGACCTTACAGAATACTTTTCCGATGTTACTACTAACTGATATCCCCCTATAGTTATCTAGAACTTCCTTATCCCCCTTTTTGTGTATGAACGACACCTTACTTTCCCTCCACTCTCTGGGGACCTCTTGCTTTCGCAGAGCCAGGTTGAAAAGGTTTGTCAGGACTTCAATAAGTGCCTCCCCTCCATTTTTGAGGAATTCGTTCGGAATTCCATCAGTCCATCCCGCTTTACCATTTTTTAATTTCGAGACCACGTTCCGCACTTCTTCTGCCGTTATTTCGCTACATACACGATTAGATAGGTTCTCCTCCACCAGTGTATTTCTTTTTGGTGGGGACCCACTGCCCCATCGCCTATCGTTTATCTTTTCCCAGTGCTTGACTAACTCTGAAGCGATACGGCTTTTATCTTCTGTACTTTCCCCATCCACTTTGATACTCTGCACACTACTTTTTCCCCGTTTATTTACCCAGTTCCAAAATACGTTTGAGCTCGAACCCCCCGTTTTCTTTATTGTTCTGGCAAGACTGCAATTGCGCTCCTTCCTATTATTATTCTTTATCTCATTCACCTTTTTCCGTGCCAGTTCATATTCTCCTTTCATTAGTCTCGTGTCATTGTTATCCACCCCTTTAAGCTTCCTACTTCTTCTGTAAGCAGCGCATTTTACCTTCCTTTCTTTTATAGCCTTTTTCAGTCCCTCGTTAACCCTGTATCCAAGCTCTCTCGTTGGGACCCTCACCCTTCCTATACAATCCCTCCCTGCCCCTGTTAGGCTATTTACTATGCCATCTGAAATACTCTGGACATTTGCATCCCTAGGTATACATTCAAGACTTGGTTTTAGTTTTTCCCGAAACTGCTTCCAGTTGGCTCCTTGTTTTAGTCCCCAAACTTCCTTGAAGGTATTTCTGTCTCTATTCGTCTTTTTGCCCATAATCTTAACTGTTATCAGATTGTGATCACTACCCAAGTCATTTTTTCCCTCATCATCTATTTCTACATCTATAACCTCCCTCCATACGCTAATGTCAGTGAGTATATAATCAGTTATTGTTTTCTTATCGTTCCTCTCCCAGGTCCATTTACCCTTACATTTCGCATCCCTGTTCGGGATCTTTAAACCAAGCTCTTTTGATAGGTCCAACATCTTCCTCCCATTCGTGTTAATTTTCCTATCACCTCCCCGTATGCCCTCCTCCTTATCCCCGATGTGCCCATTGAAGTCCCCCATTAGGACAATACTGAACCCTCTGCTTTCAAGCTCTGTGATATTCGATCTAAGAGTTGTATATATTGAATCATTCCACTCGGGCTTACTTCCCTCCACTGCTAAGTATACAACACCAACGGCAACACTCCTGCTTCCTAACTTGATTTTTGCCCAGACTATTTCGTTGGATACTGGAATCTGAGTCCTTGCTTCTGTGAGATCTGTAATCAATGAGGGCTGTAATTCCTCTTTAGCGTAGATGCCAACACCCCCACCCCGTTTCTGACCCTCAGTTCGCCCAGCTCCTATCCACACGCAACCCTCCATCTGATCAACCCGCTCATCCCGTCGTATCCACGTCTCACATGACTGTACATATTTTTGATAACTCGAGAGAATTTTTCCTTCCATGTGTGAGCCAATTAGTTTTTTCCAAAGCGACGCCGGCCAGACCATATCGAAGGCCTTTGAAAAGTCTATGAAAGCACAGTGCCGAGTTTTTTTTATCCAAACGTAGTAGTTCCCGTATAGCCCGCAGTGAAAATGTGAGATCAATTGTGAGTATTCTTTTCTGAAACCTGTTTATGATTCGCTTAATAGATTGTTCTCGTTCAGGAAAGAACTTACTCGAGCAGTTAGAATACTTGTGAATAACTTTGATATGTTGCTCATCAACGTAATTTTACGGTAATTTTCGGGGTGGAGGGGGAGCCTTCCTTTTTGTATATCGGTTTAATAATTCCAATTGACCAATCGGATGCTGAGAATTCCTGTGTTCAGAATTAAGTTGAAAACTGCATGTAAATATTCCAAAATTTTAAGACAGTTGATTTAATGTACTCGTTACATACTCCGTCATACCCAGGGGCCTTTCCATTTTTTTAGCCTTTTGACTGAATTTTCGATCTCTTCCCCGGTTATATGGCCATTTAGTGCAGTTTTGTCAATGTTGCCTAATGAATTTAAGGTAGGGTATACAATGTTTTCCTCTTCGGTAGGGGTAAAGGTGGTATCACTCTCTAGTCTTTTATAATAGTCATGGAACTCACTTAACCCTTCACCCAACGAATCGGCCGCATCCGCCTGCGTAATATGCAAACTCGTTAGTTCAACAAATATTATTTTTCAAAACATTTCAACAAAACCATATCATGTGACCCATCGTTGGAACGAGCTCATCGAGCTCGTTCCAACGAGGGGTCGCATGATATGGTTTTGTTGAAATTTTCTGAAAACTTTGAAAAAATGATATTTAAAATAAATTTTTATATCGTCTACGTGGGTAAAGGGCTAAAGAGGGTATTTTATCCTTAGATTTTCTATTGTCTAGATGTTTAAATATGTTCCAGAATTCTTTACTATTTTGTTTCTGCGCACGACGCAATTTACTTCTTAGTTGGTAATTAAATCGTAGTTTACTTTTTCGAAGTGCAATTTTGTATTTTCGCCTACATTCAAGTAAATATATTTTTATTATTCATGCATGGTTTCATCCTATAATGTTTCATCGCTCGTCTTAAATCTGTTCTTGGCCCAGTACAGTCTTTATTGAACCATAGTTTCTTTTTAGGGCTAGCCTTTTGGGGTTTATTTCGAGTTAGGTCTCTATTTTCTTTCACGCCAAAAGTTTCCCTGTCGGCTATCAAGTATATATTACAAGGGTCTTTATTAATTTCTTCACTTTCGCACCGGTTAGGATTTTCCGTCAGTTCAAGAGCTGCCAGTTTAGTTTCTAATTTTTCAGTGTCCGGGTCTTTTATATTTTCTTGGAGTTCCGTTATTCTGTTGGGATCCCATGAATTGACCTGGAATTCACCTGTGTTGTTTCTTCTTTCGCTATGCGGAACTGGGGTACCGTTATCGCATGTTGCTGATTGCATTGTATCGTAAACACATTCACTAGGCATGAGTGCAATACCGTTATCCCGTGTTGCCGATTGTTTTGTGTCGCAAACAAGGTAATTTGTTTGTACAACGGTGCAGTCAATTGTGAAAACAAATGGGCAGTGAATATCTGAAAATAATACATTGAAGTCTTTCACCATGAAATCGGTCAAGCACTTCGTGAACTCGGAAGTACAGAGTAAGTAATCAACAATACTAACTCCCTGACAAGTGGTTGCACCTACATTTTTGTCCCCTCCGAATCTACCATTAAGGGCCTATATAAGTAATGAAATTTTGTTTATTTTGAAAATTCTCACCTCTAAAATTCCTTCAATTCAAATTAAATATACACAAAATGTACATCTAAATGAAGGTTGGGATGGATAGAACACGAAACTCATGTGTAATCAACTCATAGAGTCGACTGTAGGCACCACTGGTTCCTGGAAGTCTGCTGCCGTATTCGCACCAGAACTGATAATTTAATAATATTTCACGAAAACAGCTTGTGACCAAATGTGCATTACATATCCAAGAACAAAGCTAGGGAATAAAAATTCTTCAAAACACGGCGACAGAGCTGCATTTGGGAAAATTCCGAAGCCTTTGCATTTGTTTACGTATGAGTATACTTTCGATTTCCGCTCGACGTCATCGGACAGAAAAGCGTGTAAAAACAACGCCGTCTAAAATCAAATAATGAAAAGGATCGCCTTCATACAGTATACTGTTATTAGATAGAGATTGCACAGTTGCCATATTCAATTCAAGGTATCATGATACCTGTTGAAATTTCTTAGAATTACGATTTTGTTTTTCGATGGAAATTCGTGTTAACGAGTGATTTGCGCATGTCTGTCGAGCATGGAAACCATCTTCAATACAAAATGCAAACAGTGTTGTCCTTTTCCAAAATGCAATGCTGTATTCGAAAGTGTTTTGAATGCCTAGCTTTGTTCTTGGATATATGAAGCACATTTGGCCACAAGTTGGTCCGATGAAATATTATTTTATTATCAGTTCTGGCGCGAATACGGTAGCAGACTTTCAGGAACCAGTGGTGCCTGCTGTCAACTCTATGAGTTGATTACATATGTGTTTCGTGTTCTATACATCCCAACCTTCATTTTGATGTATAATTTGGGTATATTTAATCTGAATTTAAGTAATATGAGAGGTGAGAATTTCAAAATAAACAAAATTCCATTACTTATATAGGCCCTTGAGGGGCGGGGTGGTTGGGGGGGGGGTGGCTCAGTAGGTAGAGGTGCAGGCTGCAAGCCGAGAGGTCCTCGGTTCGAATCCCACCTGCGGCAACCGCGTTGTGTCCTTGGGCAAGACACTTCACCCCATTGCCCATGTGGGGGCACGATGACGCCGTGTCCTAAGGCGTACTGAACGTCGATGGTACGCATGTCTTCAACCAATCTAACCCTGCCTGTGCTGCAGTGCGGTATTACGATGTTGGGGAGCTGGCAGCTGCTCGTCGTTGCTCGGTGGTTCTCTCCGGGTACTCCGGCTTCCTCCACCCGTAAAACTGTCACGGTCATGATTAGCCATTGTGCATAAATATGTGACCTTAAACATCAATCAATAAATAAACAAATAAATATAGGCCCTAAACACGAGGAAATTATTGCTTCTGCATAATTCAGCTAATTTTCTACCATGGTTGTTTGTGGTTTTATCCGTGGATTTTCTGTCAACTGACCAAAGGGGTAGATGGGCGATTTTCTCTTGCACGTCATCGGAAAGGTCATTGAAATTTCCAATTCGCGAATTAAAATCGCCCATCAACGTTACAAAAATGGTTCTGTTAAGTTTGTCAAATATGGATACATGTAATTTGTCAAGTTGATCCCCTGAATCATATTTTGATGCTTCGAAAGGTAAGTAAATATTTCCAAATATAACCTCAAAATTTCCTGAAGAGAATTTCAACCACTGGATCTTTTCGTCGTCTTCAGGGATAATCGAAAGGAGATTTTTGAATTGTGTTTTTACTGCTGTACACATAACTCCGGATTTAATTTGCGCTAATTTGTGCCTATTTTGGGGTTTGAAGACACGGAATTCTTCTATTTCATCAGTTTTAGTTTCTTGGAAACAAATGACGTCGAAATGTGATATGTATTCTAGGAACTCGGGGTCCCCAAGTTTGGGGAAGAGCCCACAGACGTTCAGGAAAAGGAACCTAAGGCCTAACCTTCTCCGGCAATCCTAGTTGTTATTGTTATTTTGGTAACCAGTGTCCTCACCGCTACTATTTTCTCGGGCAGACGGATTGTGCAAAACACTGTAAGGAGGTGGTTTTGCTGGATAAAACTGTCTATTGTCTATGAAAAGTCGGTCGGCGACAACTTTCATCCTTCTCCCCTTTGCCTTTTCCTGTTTCGATAAAGGCAAAATAACTGTTTTTTCTATAATCGCTCACAGCTATGGGATAATGTTCACTGACGAAACAGTTAGTATTTTTCAGAATGCAGGAGCGATTTCGAACAAGTTCCCTATGTTTAAAATAAGAAAATTGGGCCACGATTGGTCTGGTGTTTCCGATAGTTTTTTTTCCTAAACGATGAACTCGCTCAAAATAAACAGGTCTCTCGATTCTCATCTCATCTTTAATAAAGTCCGCGAGGAGATCCTCAGAAGATATTTTGTCTAACAAAAACCTACTGTAAGGAATTAATTACACTCACCTTGACAATTTGAATGCTTCATCACCGAGGTAATGGGGAAATCACACAAATTTCACTTATTTTTGTAACATTCATTACAGTTAATTCAATGGCGTTACGCGCGATTCATCATCTCGGAACCAGTGTTAACGAAATATTTAGTCGGAAACGGGCTGTTAAGCACGTTAATACACAACTTCCAGGCTGACTCTGTGCATTATGCACTTTTACAGTAAAGGTAAAATTGTGTTAATATACTAGAGAACGCACACTAAAGTGGTAATAATTGTGGATAAACAAAGAATGCGATTTGTACCGGAATAAGGTCACGATAGATGCGTGGATGATAAGAAATTATTCTGTCTTTCAGTGGGAACAGAGAAAACGATACATACCACCGCCAGTTGCCTACTAGCGTTGTTTCTTAACATGAAGACTGAGATAACGGAAAGAAACTATGTACTACTGATGCAAAATTGCACATAGACTTACCTTTTGCAAAACGTATTGAGGAACGGTCATACTAAATACCCAGGGACAACGAGATGAAGGAAAATGGGGGTGGGAATGGGTATAAAAACTATGAAAAGGGTATGGGGTTGTGTATTATGAGTATATAAAAAGGTTTAAGCAGTATGTGCATGGTTTTAATGCCATATTTAAGAATTATGGGCGTTAATGTAATAGCGTTCGCTGAAAAATCATCCCCTCTATATTTAGTAGGTAGCTTAGTAATTGGTATTTACAGTGGTAAGCGACAATGTGAAATGTTAATCACATTGAGACTTGTTAATTAGTTCTCTTTGTCAGCAATTGCAATCAAAGCCTGCTTCCTAAACTCAGCAGACATATTATGTGCCGGGCATAGGAAGAAGAATGCGCTCCACAATCTTCATAAGATATAAAACCAAGAAACCGTAAAAGAAACCGTAAATAACATGATCAGCATTATCTCCAATTCAGATACATGGCTTCACACGACTGAGGACCCTGTTGTATACGAAGAAATTTCAACTGACGTATTGACAATTTACGGAGACTGCAAATATTTGGCATCGACATTTTACCTAAACTAAAATCCAAAGTATTCGAACCATGACAGACACATTCTGACATCCCAAAATTATGGACAAATAACAAATGTGAGAGTATGTTTAATATTATAAAAATTGGAAAATGAATGGAGAATTTTTAAATTGCCAGATCTGACTTGACAGATTTGAAAACATTGTTATGGACCAATATCATTACATTAGGAATTGATATTTTCGGAAGCGATTTTTCATTCGCCAACGATGCAAAAAATCAACTTGTCGCAAGACAACAGAAGTGGTCAGCACTCACGGCTGACCAACGGGATGGACGAGTTAATAATTGTCTATACCTAAAACAGCGGCAATTGCAAAAAAAGAGAAACGGTCAGGTAAAGAGGGTGAATACCTCGAAAACAAAAAAACAAGGCTAAATTAAAGTTGTTGATACTGAGTCGAAATAGCTAAAAAAAATATACTGTAAATATACATTTACTAAATACAAGCTGCAGCTTGGAGTGTATCGGCCATAGCCGAACGATACTTATCACAGTACGCCAAAAAAACATAATAAGGCATAAAGCCAACAATGGCAATTGCCAAAAGTTCTGCCTATGCAAAACCGAGACAAAAATCTAATGAGAGTTTTACTTTTATCAAATATTACAGTGATCGGTCTTGTGATGCCCAATTAGCGCTTACGCACTTCATCCAGGCATCGAGGTATCCTATTAATTTCAAAGCTACCTATTAAATACCGAGGGACAGTTTTCGGCGACATCTCTGTCTGTTTTTCTTGCATTTACTGGAATAAATCAACGGTCATATAACATATTTGGCTTCAATGGACTACATTGTATGTCTGCACAAATATCTAACCCTTTAAACAACTCTTACTTACTTATTTTCCTTCACCTCGGTATCCCTCGGTATTTAGTAGGACCAATTGAGGGAGGACTTTGGTATATCACTACTGACGTACCACTGCGATTTTCAACGTGTCCAAGACGTGGGAATCCAAAACCACACCGAATAGTGCCACCAATCGGCAAACTCGAACTGAATCCTTTGTGTATTGCAACTAGTGGTCAGCTATTACTGAATAGTTATTTTCATCACCGAGATAACATTACATATCATTTAGTGTCGAAGACAGTTTTGACCAATTTCTCGTTGACTCAATGTCAAATATGGTAACCAGTGTTTGATAGGGTCAACACAACAAACTTTGCGATTCCAAAACCATTACAACATCTAGAAGAATTAAGAACGAATGATCTATTACAAGAATTAGATAAAATGAAGTTGACACCGGTAGAACCCTTTGAGGTATCGAAATGGACATATTTTGTGGGATGTATATTAATTATATTGGGAATTTACTTACTTGCACTGTGTATTAGGGCACAAGGCCATATTAAGTTACGCAACGTAATCTTAAGGTATAAAGATAAACGAAATAGAAAACCTAATTTTTCTGCTGATGTTTGTGGAATGTCTAATGTTGCACTGAATGCTGGAGAAACTGATCCTACATATACGGTTATGAGACAACGTACAAACATTCTGACATAAACACGACAACCACCCGATGAGATGTTGACAATTATGCGACAATTAACTCAAAACTGTACTGTACGGCAATGGAAAAACAGACATCTTCATCTCAACTGTACCCACCAGTGAACTATAATGTAGACACTGGAGAAGTGCATGCGAGCTTAATACTCGAGATTCAAATACTGATCTGCAATAATAACAACATAATGTTGAACAGAATTATTTGTGTTTTCAGTTGTTGTACTATGAATGACTCAAGTAGATGTGAAACAGTAGATGGCGATGAAACTGAAGAACTTGGAACTGAGCATCATTGTAGGGGTCAAACAGACAAGGAGAAGAAACTTCAATGGAGTGATAGAGAAGACATTTTTCGAGTTCCCTTTTTGTACAACGTCTATCCATAGCCGTGGGAGTATGCTACTTATCAATTTATGCATCGTGATGAGCCTCCACCTGTAGTTTACCCACAAGCTAGTAGAACAACTTCGATTCGAAATTATATTGTTCATCCAAATACCTATGAGCCGAGATATTTCCAAACACATCGTAATCTAACAACAAAAGGTACGTTCGAAGTCTCGAACTACAAAATAATATACAATTTACAAGGAACGAACAAGAATTCGTTGAACTGTCTTCCGACTACTGGAATGTCAAAGAGACACTAGGATTTTCGAAATATTTCCGTCTCTGTTGAATAGAAAGAGATATAGTCTACTAGTGCGATTCTGTTTCACTATATCACGTTATGTTTGCATCTCGATCTCGAGTTTTACTTATTTTAAATTGTCCTGACTTAGTGTGTCCAGAAGTGAGATTTGATACGGTGACGCGGTATCATAGCCACAGAATGTTATAAATTAAATGTAAATAGCGAAATGTGGTCTGCAAGAAGACACATTGAAAGAACACACCCATCGGGAGATTTATTGATTGGAGAGCTCGACGAAGGGCCCGTTTCAGGTCAGATGGAAATACCCGACATAATCAACTATATGTTTTATATAGACAACGTTATCCTGAAAATGATGGTTGTACTTTTAATTTTTGGACTGGACCCAATACCATATATAGAGTCGAAAGAATGCCATCTGAGGAGAGAAAATTGTAGACAAAAAGTAATTAATAGATAAGAGACTTTACTGCGACCTTGTTTCGAGGTTTGATAAATGTTCAAATATTTAGTTTAATGAATATTTAGTACTTATTGTATATAAATATTTTATTGTGTTTTTCATGAATACGGCTGAAAATAACGACCCTGACAATCGTGTACCAAGTATTCTGAGGGTAATAAGTGAGAGTCAGTAGGTAAATCCACATCAACTAATGGCCAGACTCAGGTCATTTATAAAAGCTGTAATTTCATCGGTTTGAATCTGTCAGTAGCACTTAGACTGTTTTCTCAAATAAATAATAATCAAGTTTTCCGAATTTGTTTTCTCGGTTTAGAGAGAGAATTCGAAGCCCGACAATTAATACCTGAAATGAATCCATGAAATATAGAAAACGTAGAAGACATTTGTACTTTTAGGCCATCAGTTTAAAACTAAATCTTATTCAGATAAAACAGTAGTATAGTGTGTTCTTCTAACCTCATTTTGGTGACTCTAAAAGATGAAGTGAAACATGGTAGTGGAGTATGTGTATCTGATCCGTAATTGGTGACTTAGAATTCTGATACGGAAATGGTAGTATAGTATGTGTATCTGATCCCTAATTGGTGACTTAGAATTCAGACATGGAAATGGTAGTATATTATGTGTATCTGATCCCTAATTGGTGACTTAGAGTTCTGATATGAAAATGGTAGTATATATGTGTATCTGATCCCCAATTGGTGACTTAGAATTCTGATACGGAAATGGTAGTATAGTATGTGTATCTGATCCCTAATTGGTGACTTAGAATTCTGATATGGAAATGGTAGTATAGTATGTGTATCTGATCCCTAATTGGTGACTTAGAATTCTGATATGAAAGTGGTAGTATATATGTGTATCTGATCCCTAATTGGTGACTTAGAACTCTGATATGGAAATGGTAGTACAGTATGTGTATCTGATCCCTTAGAATTCTGATACAGAAATGGTAGTATAGTATGTTCTTCTGAAGCCCTTTGCTGGTATTGTTTTTATATATATAATTAAACTATACATTTCTTTTTGAGCTCCACCTTTTGAAATTAAAATACAAAATCATTCAGATAGAAGGAACTGAGGCAGTCATTTATATACAATCTTGGGAATGGATATTGGTTCACACAAGTTAGCTCCTTCACTCTCCTGCTATCATGGTGTGCTATGTACATTTCATTTTTTATATTGTTTACACTTGTTGACCAAATTAAAATCCACAGCAACTGATTTATTTCTCATCTTGTCTGTTGACTTACACTCCATAGTATCAACCTTTAATTCTTAGAGAGGTCATAGTTCAAGAACATCGGACCTGCAAATCTGGTAATGGAGGTCTAGGAAGGCACATCCCATAAGGGTTTGTTTGAGTTCGGAAATATATTGGAACCCCTAGACCCTGTCCCGTTACATTTTTGAAGCTGCGAGCTGGGTTCTTGAATAGAAACCATGTCCTCTTCTAGAAATGTGAAAAGTTCCACCCCAGCTCGAACTCAAAGGGCTGGAAGGTTTGTTAAAGAGGTTGTAGTTGAGAAATCTCCCTATCAGGAAGATATTAGCTTAATGGAACTTGAGAGACAGTTTGAGGAATTGTCAGATCATTATGATCTCTTTAAAGCTGATTTTGAAAGACAAAGAGCACTTAGAGCTCAGTCAAGTATTTAGCCTTCTTCTGTAGAACCACGGGTAATGAATGAAACATATAAAGTTTCTTCACAGTCAATGATAGGTGATTTAGGTAAAGAAAGTCATGGGGAGTATTCCGAATATTCTGCTTCCTCATTTAGGAGTTTACCCAGACATGGGGAGAGGGTTACAAATAATAGGTCAACTGTCCCTAAGGAAGGCTCTGAAAGAGATAAAAGTACATTTGAAAATATTCGTTCTCTGGGGTCAAACATTCCATGTCGCCGAGAGAAAGAACCTAATAAATTCGATGGAAAGATGGTTGAATTGAATGATTTTTTAGTTCACTTTGAGCAGGTTGCTGAATGGAATAGGTGGTCATATAAGGAAAGAGGTCAGCAATTAGTAATGTGTTTGAGAGGAGAGGCACAGAAGTTGATAAGAGACTTATCTTTATCTCAGAGAACAGATTATGAAATTCTTAAATCAATTTTGACAAAACGATTTAATCCTCAAGAATTGCTTATAGCTAGTGTTGAACGGTTTACTGGTTTTATAAGTTGGTTTCGGTTTTGCTTGAAAACCGAAACCGAAACCGTGTAACTGGTAAATGAGTATGGTTTCGTTTTTTTCCTAAAATGTCGGGTAGAGATGTTTTCATTATTCAGTTTGCACTAACAATGTCTGAAATGTCAAGCTTTGTCAGGAAATAACAGTCGTCAATGCACGCCACATTCTGGGTGTAAAGGTCACTTCAGCATGTCCAGATCACTCGAGAATGATGTATGACAAGTTGTCAATCACACATCGTTGATGCAAAAATGGGTTGTGTTTTCTGTGAGAATGACAAAACAGACAGCCAACACGCCTACATTTCACTGATTACAGAAAATACCTTGCGCAATTGGCTTCGTTTTTGAACAGGTTTGTCTGAAATAGTCAATCAGTTTAATTAAAATTACGTATCTACAATCTGTTGGACAGTGAATAATATCATATCAGAAAAGGGTCTTGGCATTTCATTGTCGTATTCGAAAATAACATTTGTCACGGGTTGCCCACCATGTGTTTCAGATGTAGTCTGTTGCCTCCCTTGATGTGGTTATCCGGGAAGAGGTTTTACTGTGATTCAGTCTTTGGACGTTCCGTCCCAAGACGATTTGTACTGAAGGTTTCGGCCTACTAAAACACAAAACCGCAAGTTCTTATTCTATTTAGTTCAGTATGTGAAGGCCAAAACGTCTTGAACCGAAATGTCCCAAGACCGAATCGTCCATATCCATGGGAAAAATCTTGAGTTCCGTAATATTGCTGTCAACGTGCCACGGTTGCATTCCCACACAACTAATTTTAGGGGGCCAACCAAAGGAACACATCAGCAGTAGAAATAGAAAATGGAATGGCAAGAGGCAAACGCAAAAAAATTACAATACATAACAGTACACCAGTGAATTTGTGAAATCAATTCCGTTGAGCTGAGACCATTGCGTGCGCGAGGTGGGGAGGGGTGGGGAGGGGTAGGTAGACAATAGGTATTTGGTAAAGTAGTTCGTTTTGAAGCCCACCCAGCTACAACAAACAATATGACTTTCCCATTCCAGGCTGACATGAAATGATTGCTGATTATTTTACTAGAATGGGTGGTGGCACTGGCCACTGTGAGTATGTGTGTGTGTGGGGGGGGGGGGGGAGGAGGGGTACTGAAAAGAGTCCATACATCAGTTCATTGTCAAATATGTTAGGATGGGTGTCTAGGTGACCCACTTGGCAACGCTTATTATTATTTGCAGTGCCTGGTAGGGTCACTTTGCTAGGCAGCCCAGGGCCCCACCCAGGAGTGAGCACTGAACAGAGCCCTGAGAAATTGTGAATTAGCTCTTTTTGCACCCGTGTGTTAATATCATTTTACCATAGACTCTCTTATGCCTGGACTTAAAAACCAGAGGTGGGGAAGGGGGGTGGGGGGGTGGGCATGTGCCTAGAATTGGTGAGTGGTGATATTCTGCAAACACTTTTACGGTATATTTTAATTTCTTTTACATTTTTTTGTTTTGATAATGCCTGCCATTTATACACTTAGCACAAATGCTAGTGACTGCCAATTAAATCATCATTGAAAATATGACAGTATGGGCATTATATTGACACTCCATCGTTTCTGTTGGAAACTGCAGATGTCTTACTATAAAAAACCGAAAACCAACCTATAAACCGAGTTTTTTTTTTTTTAAAACCGAACCAAAACCGAACCGAAACAAGAAAAATAAAACCGCACAACACTACTTATAGCCCATTGTTGTGAGTTCCGATCAAGGAAACAAAATAAGAGTGAATCACCAGCAGATTATGGCTATATCTTGAGAAGGCTAGGTTGTTTGGCATTTCCTGACATGAGTTATGAAGACAGGGAAACAAACGTAATAGAACAATTTAGCAATGGGATTGGGAATTCTGCTCTTCATGAACATGTTATATTTCATCATCCTAAATCTTTAGATGGTGCCATTGCATTGGCAACTGAGTTTGAGGCAGTGAAAGGAAAACAGGTTGGCTAAGTAAACCAAAAATGGAAACAGAGGAGGGATTGTTACGAGCAGTGAAAGAATCTGAAGATTCGGAAATAACTGCTAGTGTAAAAAATAAGAAAAATGACTGTGAAGAATTGGGGAAGTTAATTAAAGAAATGAAGGAATGTTTGGATAAAATATCAAGGTTTAGAGGTAGACAAAGGAGAAATAGTTCATAGTGATTTTGTGGTTACTGATTTGGATGGCATAGCTGGAATTTTGGGAATCGATTTCTTAGAACAAAATGATGTTGTTTTAAGTATTTCCAAAGGCTATATGCAAATAGCCGGGAAACAGATTAGGTTGAAAAGGGAAATTAATTCAGTTTGTGGTCGAGTGAAACTTGCTAGAGGTGTTAATGTTCCAGCAGATTCAGAAATGATTGTTCAAGGTTATGTTGAAAATGATCAGTCTACTAGTGGAAATAATTTATTTGAACCCTATAATTATTTGAATAAAAAAGGCCTCTTGATTGCTAGAACTTTGGTAGAGCCAACAAAAATTCTGTTTTCTATCTTGAATGTTATCGAACAGCATGTCAGACTAAAGAAACACACTTCAGTTGATAGTCTACAGCCAGCTGAGATCCAGAAAGAAAATAACAACGAGATAATACCAGATAAATCTGATCTCCCTGAATCATTATTGGAGTTATTTAAAAGGTCATCAGAAAAACTAACTGAAGGTCCAAAACAAAAGCTTTATAAATTTTTAGTTGAATACAAAGATGTTTTCATATCCCCTGATGGGAAGTTAGGTAGAACAAATATAGTTAAACATAGTATTGATACAGGTTCAGCTAGGCCTATAAAGATTCCACCACCAAGGTTACCCTATGCCCAGAAGCCTATAGTAGAAGAAATTTCTAAGATGCTTCAGAATGACATTACAGAACCTAGTGATAGTCCATGGTCTGCTCCCCTATTCCTGGTTCGAAAGAAAGATAACTCCTGGAGGTTTTGTGTTGATTATAGGAAGCTTAATTCTATCACCAAGAAAGATGCATACCCTCTACCTAGAAGTGATGAATCATTGAATTCCTTAGCATGATCCAAGTAGTTCAGTACTTTAGATCTTGTATCAGGGTATTGGCAATGCGAGCTGGAAGAAAGAGATAAGCAAAAGACAGCTTTTTCAACACATTTGGGGTTGTTTCAGTTCAAGGTCATGGTCTTTCGGCCCCTGTAATGCACCAAGTTGCTGTGAGAGATTAATGGAACTTGTGTTGAGAGGTTTGAGGTGGGAAAAATGCCTCTGCTATTTGGACGATATTATTGTCTTTGGATCTACATTTGATGAGGCTTTTTCTAATGTTCAGTTGGTTTTTGATCGACTAAGAAAAGCAAATTTTACTCTTAAACCTTCCAAGTGTACACTGTTCCAAAATGAGGTTAAATTTCTTGGCCATGTAGTGTCAGATAAAGGAATACAATGTAATTCCGATAAAATGGATGCTATTAAAAGCTGGCCAGTTCCTAGCAGTGTATCAGAGGTAAGGAGTTTTTTGGGTTTGGCTGGATATTATAGGCAGTTTGTCCCCAACTTTTCTACTGTAGTTGCTCCCCTAACTCAATTCACTAGAAAAGGGAAAAAGTTTATTTGGGCAGAAGAAAGCCAGAGGGCTTTCGATAATCTGAAGAAATTATTGACAACTGCTCCAATTTTGTCCTATCCGAAGCCTGAGGTCGAATTTATTCTGGATACAGATGCTAGCTCAAAAGGGTTAGGTGGTGTTCTCTCGCAAGTACATGATGGAGAAGAGAAGGTAATTGCTTATGCTAGTAGGACTTTAAATAATCACCAAGTTCGATATTGTACAACTTATAAAGAATTACTGGCTGTGGTCACTTTTGTTAAGCAATTTAGACATTTTCTGTGGGGAAGACATTTTACAGTTAGAACAGACCATGCTTCTCTAAAATGGTTAAAAAATTTCAAAAATCCTGAAGGCATGTTAGCTAGATGGCTGTCTGTTTAAGAAACTTATGACTTTTCAATCTTGCATAGAAAGGGTAATCTATATAGCAATGCAGATAGTTTATCACAAAGACCCCCAAATTACTGTAAACGACAAGATTGTCTTGACTGTCACTCTAACAAAAATAATCAGATTCTGACTAAAAGGTGTCTATCAACTAAGGCTGCAAATAATTGTCAAACAAAATCAAAGGCGAACAAAGCTCCAGTAAGGATTGCTGAAAATGCATCCGGTTTGGAAGATACTGATTGAGAAAATTTTGGTAGTATACAATCTTTGGAAGCTGATTGGTTACAGACTTGGTCACAGGATGAGTTACTAAAATGGCAACAAAATGACTATGCAATAAATGAATTGATAACCTTAAAGACAGAATATGTCAGAAAACCTCCTAAACACGCTATACTTGAGGCTTCACAGGAAGTAAAAACCCTTTGGTGGATTTTGGAGTCCCTTGTGATTCATAGCAATTTGCTCTTTTATGAGTGGATTAATGTTGAAAATGGAGAAACATTACTATTAATAGCACCAAAGGAATTGAGGCTTCAAATCTTCAAATATTTACATGAATCTAAAACTGCAGGACATTTAGGTAGGGATAGAACTATTCAACCCATTAAATGGGGGGTGTAATGGCCTGGTACATTGGCCTGGTGACATTAGGCGATGGTGTAAACAATGTATACATTGTGCTAGAGCAAAACCTGGTCCTGGTTTGGGACGTTCACCTCTTCACCCTTCCAAGGTTGGAGTGCCTTTAGAACGGGTTGGTGTTAATATAATTGGGCCAATGCCACAAACCTCTGATGGTAATGAGTATATCATTGTACTTTGTGATTACTTTACCAAATGGACTGAAGCATACGCTGTCCCTAATCATACAGCTTTGACAGTGGCTAACAAAATTGTGAATGAATTTATTAGCAGATTCGGAGTTTCTATACCTCTGCATTCAGGCCAGGGTAGAGAATTTGAATCAGAACGCTTTACAGTTATGTGTGAAAAATTGAGCATTGAAAAGACTAGGACCACCCTATATTGACTGCAATCTGATGGGTTGGTTGAAAGATATAACTGCACTTTGCAAACCATGTTGACAATTTATGCCAATGAAAATAGAAATAATTGGGATGAGAATCTTCCATTTGTTCCCATGGCCTATTGGTCCACTATTCAAGAGAGTACGGGCTGTTCTCCAAATCTCCTGATGTTTGAAAGAGAAGTTTTGTGCCCTCTAGATTTAATAATTGAAAATCCACCTTGTTCACCATCTTATTCATGTCAAGTTGAGTATGTAGAATGGCTTCAAAGTGTCCTTGGTGATACGTACGAGCACGTTTGCAGAAATCTATCGAAAGCCACCCAAAAGCAGAAAAGGTATTACGATAGGGGACTACAACCAAGAGCTTTTGTATCCCATGATTTTGTCTGGAGGTGGCATCCACCTTCTCCTGGGGTTAAGTTAGGATTAGGATGGATAGGTCCATATAAAGTGATCAGAAGAATAACCAATGTTGCACATGAGGTCCAAAGAAATCCACAAACTAAACCAATTGTGCTTCATGTAGATCAATTGAAACTTTACAATGGTGTTTCAATACCTAAGAATTGGGACATTACTGTCGATACAAATTATGAACATGAACTAACCTCTTCAGAAAACATCTTAGAAAATACTTTAAAAAATTCTATTCCGTCAGAAGATTTGATAAATGACCAAACAGAACTTCCTCATACCCCAGAGGTTAAAAGAACTGGGTGTGGCCGACAAGTTCGTAAACCAGTCATCTACTCGCCCTAATATCAGATGTAAATATGTATATATTTTTACAAGTATAAAAAATGTTTAATGGAAAGAGAAAATTCCCCCTGACTTGTTGATGTGTGAATAGCAAAGTACACGGACTACCCATCATCATTAAATAAAATAGTTATATCAATGTTTATCGAAAAAAAAAAATGTTCCTTAAAGATACTGTGATCTCTGAAAAGTTGTTGCGTTTTTGTTTTCGCATCCTTATGGGTGATGTGTCTTGGATGTTTAGAATTCGGATTTCGTTTCCACTGTGCTCCTGTAGTTGAGAGTAAATCTTATCATTTGGATGAATATTTTTGAATATTGTTGGTATAACCAATGAGAGTAGTTGTTGATTAACAGCTCCGTAGTTGGGAATACAAGAAATACCATTTGTTCAAGATATCATTTTCCGTGGCATAATTTACATAGAGATAATCACTGAGAGTGACTGATCAACATTTCCGTACGTGGAAAATAATTCGTATCTTAGAGTAAATTTGATTAAAACTTAAAACAAAATTTGGACTGAGCATTCAGTAGGGTGAGTCAGTAAGAACAAATTGGTACCATTCTTCATTTTGACCTCACTAGAGGAGAGAGAATCATGTGCTAATGGGATAGCACATGTGTATTGAATGCACTAGCACCGTTAGAATTACAGGAAGCTGCTTTCAAGTACTGGAGCACCGTGAGAATCTAAAGTAAACTTTACTCAGATATTGATTTGGACATGGAACCTTTAGAGATTTTGCTAACCCAAAAAGAGATGGCATCACTGGATGATGATAGAATGGAGTGGCCACAGGCAGGGATGTCTTGCCCTGTGACTGCGTGTGGTGGTAGCCATGTTTTCAGGACATTGACGGCATATACGCAACACTACATAAAGGTTTCATAATGAATCCGTTAAGTTGTGGTGTTGCCCGTTTGAGGGATGTCAGTGTAAAGACATCAAACGATCCGAGATTCGTCGACATCTGATTAAAGTCCATAAGATGCTTGTAGAAGAAGCGACGGCCAAGGTGACATCCAGTCTTGAAGTAACCAGACACAACTTGAAGTCCATTGAACCCAAAGGCTTTTTGTGTCCAAAGCCTTGTCTTCATGTGGGTGAGAGGGAAGAAGAACAGAAAAAAAGAGGAAGGCACTGGCTCGTGTATCTAATGACTTGGCAAGGGAGGATGTGGATGCTCGCGATGTCCGTATTGTGATAGATGATGGTAGTGTGGTGAAGAAGAGGTGTAGTCTGTGGAAGTAACTTTGCGGCAGAAAGAAAAGGAAGGGAGGGGGTGGTTTAAGGTGGGGAAGTGTGATGGGGTCGATATGTGTGAATTGATGTCTATTGTTGTTTATCGGCTGCCTCAAGTTTATTTTTCCCTCAATATTTTTATTAGTAAAAATAATCTTACCATGTCAGTAGTGAGCTACATTTGTGACTCAGTACATTTAATTCTCAGTTTCATTTACCCTTATAATAGATCTGTTAAATATATATTTTTAAAATTCCTTGTTAAATGTTAGGTGAAAACCTAAAACTTCCACCATTTTGTGAAGTTAGCCTAAGAGTTTATAAAAGCTGTAATTTCATCAGTTTGAATCTGTCAGCAGCACTTATCAACAGACGGCTTTCATTTCATTTCTGCACGAATTCACATTTGTCACTAGACACAATATCTCAGAATCTTATTGGCTGATTTTACTATATAATCGGGCCGAGTGGTGATTTCAGATCACTTCGGTAGGGTCAAAAGAACCTACAGGTTCAACAACTGTACCTTCCGATTTCGGGTGGTCAGTGTGCTTTGTAATGGGAAAATTTAAAACTCTGACAATTATGTAGGGAAATTTGTAGACTTTGCCTAAGTAACTTTATCTGAAGTTAGGGTGTGTGGATGACTGTTTTCTCAAATAAATAAAATTAAGTTTCCCAAATTAATTTTCTCGGTTTAGAGATAGAATTCGAAGCCTGACAATTAATACCTAAAATGAATCTATGAAATATAGAAAACGTAGAATACATTTGTACTTTTAGGCCATCATTTTAAAACTAAATCTTATTCAGATAAAACAGTAGTATAGTTTGTTCTTCTAACCTCCTTTTGGTGACTCTAAAAGATGAAGTGAAAAATGGTAGTATACTATGTGTATCTGATCCCTAATTGGTGACTTATAATTCTGATATGGAAATGCTAGTATAGTATGTGTATCTGATCCCTAATTGGTGACTTAGAATTCTGATATGAAAATGGTAGTATATATGTGTATCTGATCCCTAATTGGTGACTTAGAATTCTGATATGGAAATGGTAGTATATATGTGTATCTGATCCCTAATTGGTGACTTGGAATTCTGATACGGAAATGGTAGTATAGTATATGTATCTGATCCCTAATTGGTGACTTAGAATTCTGATATGGAAATGGTAGTATAGTATGTGTTTCTGATCCCTAATTGGTGACTTAGAATTCTGATACGAAAATGGTAGTATATATGTGTATCTGATCCCTAATTGGTGACTTAGAATTCTGATATGGAACTGGTAGTATAGTATGTGTATCTGATCCCTTAGAATTCTGATATGGAAATGGTAGTTTAGTATGTCCTTCTGAAGCCCTTTGCTGGTATTTTTTTTATATATATAATTAAACTATACATTTCTTTTTGAGCTCCACCTTTTGAAATTAAAATACAAAATCATACAGATATAAGGGGTTGAGGCAGTAGTTTATAAATAATCTTGGGTATGGATATTGATCCACACAGGTTAGCTCCTTCACTCTCCTGCTATCATGGTGTGCTATGTACATTTCATTTTTTTATATTGTTTACAGTTGTTGACCATATTAAAATCCACAGCAACTGATTTATTTCTCATCTTGTCTGTATCAACCTTTAATTCTTAGAGAGGCCATAGTTCAAGAACATCGAACCTGCAAATCTGGTAATGGAGGTCTAGGAAGGCACATCCCAAAAGGGTTGGTTAGAGTTAGGAAATATATTGGAACACCTGGACCCTGTCCCGGTACAATATATAAATGATATAAGTGACTCAACATCACTCAATCTTTTATCATTTGCCGATTACACCACTGCACACTACCCAGGCTCCGACAATAATCCATTTCACCATATTTCAATGACGAGCCTCAGAAACTATTTGAATGGTGCTCTGTGAACCAGTTAATGCTAGATGAATGCTAAGAAAACCTTGTATATCATACTTAATCCAAATAAAGGTAGGAAGAATAATCTCTGTCAAGAGTTAAAAATAAATAACCAAAACATTAACAAGGTTGGGGCCACTGAAACAGAAAAATCTGTGAAATTGTTAGGAATTAGCATTGATGAACACTTATCCTACAAGGCTCACATATCCCGATTATTCTCGAAAATAGCACGCGCAAACTATAGTCTCAACAAAGTTAAAAATATCCTCCCTCACGAAGCTCGGAAAACATTGTATTACGCCCTCATCCATAGCCATTTGGTATACGGAATCCAGGCATGGGGCAACTCAAGAGCTATCAAAAAACTAGCTATCTCGCAAAAGAGATCATTACGAATAATTAATAACAAAAAGTAGAATTCTCATACAGATCCCCTGTTTAAAGAAAACCAAATACTCAAGGTTGATGTTTGTTTAAGCTACATGCACTACTGTTCGTGTTTGACTGGCAGAACGGCAGATTACCGGTTTCTTTCAATGATATATTTAAAATTATTGACAATCCATCTGGTAGGACAACCAGGTGGTCTGGCCTCCTATACATAGAAAAAACACGGACCAAAACTCTGGATAAACTTCCTTTATACTCCTTCCTGAAACTATGGAATGCTCTGGACGACACAACTTGTAATATTAGCGACAGAACCATGCTTAAGAACAACTTAACTTCCACATTCATTGCCTCCTATTCCAGTTATGTCCGCTGCAATAATCCCTACTGCCCTGATTGCACTTCGTAAACTTGGAAATTGTCAAAGCCATGCTCTGTGTCTTCATCTGGAATCCTCGTCTTATGCAACCTGTTGTGCTTCCTCCTTACAGTTGTGCTATGTAAAATACTATATGTACACAATCAAGAACTTGCAAACAATAATCTAAACAAATAAATCCTAACATTCGTCATCATACGATGACGATGCAGCTCACGTAGACTCCACGCCCAAACATCAAGACCTACCTCGTTGTCGCAGTCTAAACAATACGAACTTCATGATGGGAATTGTTATCACCCTCAGGTGTTATGAGTAGTGGAGGGAATCCTATCAGCAGGTTGCTTCTTGCCTTGAAGCACCATCTTTCTGCTGACGTATATGAAGCGCACAGAAAAGAAATGATTCGATCGCCATTCTCCATCATGTTTCACATAACTGGTTCTAAGTTCATTCATTTAGTCACAGTCTGTTTGCAATCACCCCATCTTCCATGGGGTGGCAGGTAGACAGCCAATCTGGCTATGCCACTTCCCACGGTATACTACTCATTACATTCGTGCAATATGTTTATTTGTAACCATTTTACATTTATGTGTACCATGAATAAAGAATCTGGATCTGAGAAATTAGAAATTACATGAAATTAACAAATTGGCGATCAGAGTACAACAGTACTATGATTCACATGTTCGAGTGGAAGCCAGATGTCGTGTTGACAATACCAGACATTCTCTTGCAGAACATTATTGTCAACCAACAATGATATTGAAAGATCTATTTATAGACATCATATAACACGGATGGAGTTTTCGAACTGGTATCGTTTTAGCTGCTGAACTGTCATCAACTCATTTTGTAACACTGAGAAAATGCCACAAGGCATCACCTGATGCGGAGTTGCAGAATTGTGAATTCCGCTATGCAATTCTGCAGGTTACCAGAGACCTGGCAGAATGTGCCTTTGACTTGGCGACTCCATAGGTTACGGGACATTTCGTCCTAAACCCAGTTCGTCCCAGGACAATTCGTCCAGGGCGTTTCAGTCCAAAACTACAACCGGGACGATTCGTCCCAATAACTTTTTTCAGAGACGCTCTGCCCTTTTTACCCCACCAACATATGGAGCCACCATTTCATCACTTGTATTCAAAGGTGACCACCGAGCAGTCTTCCATTTGACATCATTGAGTATGTTATCTATTATTATCTATTATTATGCTTGTATAGCAATATTAATTTCTTGACAAAGGAACAACGGGAAACCATGCGGTAAGTTTCAGACGACTAAAACCAGTATTGAAGTATTGTGTGTCTTGTAATTATCATGTAACCATAATTATATTTATGAAAAATAGGCCGATGAAATCGTCAGATGTGTACCCATATGCGCAACTAGTAGACAGCTGTATGACGGAGGGCCACCACGGATGCCGACATTATGTACATCATACATGGTATGGGTATACATATAGAAATGAATTGGAGGAGTGTCTAATTTGATGGATAAAGGGTTAATATCTCCGGATCAAATTATCAGATTTACATAAAAAACTAAACAGCACAGCACATCAGTAACCTGAATAAATATATAAAGTAACATGACAATTGGATTGATATTTTTTGAGTTATCTCATGCCAAAGGGATTATAGGAATTTTCAATTTGAAGGATAAAGGGTTAATATCTCAGAATCAAATTATCAGATTTACACCAAAAACTATACAGCTCGGTACATCAGTAACCTGAACACAAATATAAAGTAAATTGACAATCCAAGCAACATTTTTCAAGTTATCAAATGCCAAAGGGAATGGAGGAATTTTCAATTTGAAGGATAAAGGGTTAATATCTCAGGATCAAAATAACAGATTTACACCAAAAACTATGCAGCTCGGCACATCAGTAACCTGAACACAAATATAAAGTCACTTGACAATCCAAGCCATATTTTTCAAGTTATCGAATGCCAAAGGGACTGGAGGAATTTTCAATTTGAAGGATAAAGGGTTAATATCTCAGGATCAAAATAACAGATTTACACCAAAAACTATACAGCTCGGTACATCAGTAACCAGAATACAAATATAAAGTAAATTGACAATCCAAGCAATATTTTTCAAATTATCGAATGCCAAAGGGATTGGAGGAATTTTCAATTTGAACGATAAAGGGTTAATATCTCGGGATCAAATCATCAGATTTACACCAAAAACTATACAGCTCGGTACATCAGTAACCTGAACACAAATATAAAGTAAATTGACAATCCAAGCAATATTTTTCAAGTTATCGAATGCCAAAGGGATTGGAGGAATTTTCAATTTGAAGGATAAAGGGTTAATATCTCGGGATCAAATCATCAGATTTACACCAAAAACTATACAGCTCGGCAAATCAGTAACCTGAACACAAATATAAAGTAACTAGACAATCCAAGCAATATTTTTCAAGTTATCGAATGCCAAAGGGATTGGAGGAATTTTCAATTTGAAGGATTAAGGGTTAATATCTCAGGATCAAATTATCCGATTTACACCAAAAACTATACAGCTCGGCACATCAGTAATCTGAACACAAACATAAAGTAACTTGACAATCCAAGTAATATTTGTCAAGTTATCGAATGCCAAAGAAATGGATACGGACGCCGGACGGACAGACAGACAGACGGACGGACAAAGGATGGACGAACGACGGATGGTCACCCCGGATGCCGGCATTATGTGTACCATACATAGTATATGGGTACACATAAAGATTAATGAGGTGACATGTTCACAAGTAGGTCGAATGTTGTAGGTGAGTAACGTTAATTCAATCATTTGTTCCAGTGAATTATTTTTCATTCATTCATTCATTCATTCATTCATTGCATCGGCGAATGAACAATCAATCACCTGGACATGGACTGTCTTTTTATGTGTTTCTACTATTTCTCAAGAAAGAAGCAGCGTTAATTAACCACCAGTGGCGGCGCCAGAAATTTTTTTGTGGGGGGGGGGGCAACTAGGGGGGCAGACTCCCATGAAGGGGGGCAAATACGTAAAGGATCATATCATTACTTTGTTATGAGGTAGTCCAAACTTGGACCCAAATGCCCCCCATGCCCCCCCCCCCCCCCCCCACCCCGTAGCGCCGCCACTGTTAACCACCAAGTTTGCCTTGGGCAGGATAACCTTATCAGCCGGGACAATCAACAGAAATATTGCAAGACACAGTCACGCCTAAATAAAATTTGGGACAATTACACGAATGGTCTAATTAGCACAAGCACACTTTTGAATACCTCAGAGTCAGTGATATGTTAACTTGTTAAGGCCAGTTTTAATTGGAACAGCAGCACGGGATGGAAAACGAATGTTACGAATCTGAATTAACACGAAAGTCGGCAATTTCTGGAGGTAAATGGACAAAAATATGACTAGTAATGTCGAATTATGGAGAATATTTAGTATTCAAGCTACCATTACACTTTCCACTTGAACAGTAATTTATGTATTCGTACTAAATGCCTGTTATTTTGGCCAACAATAAAGTGTAAATTACAGGAAATGACTGATTTACACTTTTTTAACGGCCGAAATATCAGACAACAGCACTTAGGGATATTTTTCCACTTGACTGATCCTCCCAAACAGTCGATTTCCACGATAATTCAGTTCTAAACTAATCGTACGTGTATTATCATTTATATCGCCAAATTACTTTTCGGGGCGAATCGTCCCGGTTCAATAATGTATTTAGGACGAATCGTACCGGGACGAACTGGTTTTGGGATAATACATCCCGGAGCCCCTCCGTAGACTACACGCAGACTGATATTGGCAGTCCGCATGGCACTAGAAGAGTCCAACAATGGCGGCTGTCACATCATGGGACTTCCCCCTAATTTTCCTATGAGTGGTATGTCGCGTGATTAGGTATTGCCTCAGAAAATGGTGTATATAAGCACCGTTTTCTGTGTGTTGGGCCACGTTGTCTCCGGCTCAGCGCCAATGCATCAAAAACCTTGGTACCTGCCTCTAAATGGATGCCGCTGTTGAATAATAGAATTAAGGTATGACTGAACTTTGTTTGTAACCTAAGAATATTGAGCCGGAGATGGTAAAAATATATTGGCAGTTTTAATTAACCCTTTACCTAACATGAAAAGCAGACGACACTTGCCAAAAAAATTCTTGAATAACTAATGTTTTTGTCTCAAAAACATTGGTTATGACCCCTCATTGGAACGAGCTCGACGAGCTCGTTCCAACGAGGGGTCATAACCTATGTTTTTGAGTCAAAAAAGAAAAAAATAATGAAAATTAATCGTCCCGGAAGAATCGTCCCGGTTCAATAATGTATTTAGGACGAATCGTCCCGGGACGAACTGGTTTTGGGACAAACATCCCGGAGCCCCTCCGTAGACTACACGCAGACTGATATTGGCAGTCCGCATGGCACTAGAAGAGTCCAACAATGGCGGCTGTCACATCATGGGACTTCCCCCTAATTTTCCTATGAGTGGTATGTCGCGTGATTAGGTATTGCCTCAGAAAATGGTGTATATAAGCACCGTTTTCTGGGTGTTTGGCCATGTTTTCTCTGGTTCATCACCATTGCAAGAACCTTGGTACCTACCTGCCTCTAAATGGATACCGCTGCTGAGTAATATAATTAAGGTATAATTGAACTTTGTTTGTAAATATTGAGACAGAGATGGTAAAATATATCATAAGTTTTAATAAACGATTCGAAAAGTAATACAAATGTTCGTTACGTTACTGTCTTAATTGGTGCACGACAAGATTCGTGAAGTTACTGGAAGCTGAGAACTGTCTGGAACCAGCGTTCAATATTGTCTATAAAGGAGACTCAAAAGCCACGGCCTGGTGGAACTTCGCGGTTCTATCAGTTAACACAACGAACTCAATTCTCGCTTACAATTGTAGATCAGCTAGGGAGATTAAGCCAAACTCCGCAACAACAGATAGGAGTGCCAAGTGATTTCTTAAATTAGTCAAAATTTCATTTTTAGCATCCCCTCAATGAAAGAAGCTCTCGATCAACAAGCTCGTTGTAGTGGTGGATCAGTTAATCGGTCTGTGAAGAACGAAAGAAGCACAGATGATCAGAGATATATTTGAGAGTTTTTAACAAACAGTTCCGATAAATTTTACCTATTTAGTGTGTTCAGCTGACAGATTTCCACCACGTGGATTTCGAATTTCTAATCATCTCCCTTGAGTAAAACCTGGCATTGCATGACATCATTCTGTCTAAGTTTTTACACCATTTTAGAGTCACCTACTGCAATCTATTGAAAGATCTGCCAAATGTATTCCATATCAGGATTGGAATGAGCAATGACCAGATATGCCAGTATTCCGTCGACTTTGCGAAATTGAGGCCGATGTTGAAATAAATTCATGATTTTAATTCATTCGTCATCAGACATACCACAGGCTAATTTAGATATGACAGTACTAAATATATACTCTCCCAAAAAAGAAAGTGTGCATGCTAAAAAATAACACTAAAAAAGATATATATCATTTTCATTCATGGAAATTTTATTCAATCACAGATGAATCAATTTGTGATCAACACGAGAAATTTCATTAGGCTATGACGAATACTCTTGGTGCCATGGAGAGTCAAACACACTAAGGGTCCAACACAAAAGTCACACACTCAATATTTGGTATGACCTCCATCTGCATCGACTACTGCTGTGCATCTACGCCTCATGGAAACGAACAAGTTAGCATGCAAGTGGGTTAGGGTAGGGTTAGGTTAGGGTTAGGTAGGGTTAGGGTTAGGTTAGGTAGGGTTAGGTTAGGGTTAGGGTAGGGTTAGGGTTAGGTTAGGCTAACCCTACTCTACACCCCTGCAGTCGAGCACGACGATGACATAACGTCAAAATCGGACGAATTGTAGGTCTTCGAGGACGTAAGCCGTATTCTCTCAGCCGGTTGATTACTGTTTGAGGATGTATCCGTCTCAGGTTAGGGATGTTCCTGGCTGTCGTCGTTGCCGTTTGTTGCCGGTTCCGGAGATGGACGACACGGATATACCGATCTTGTGCAGGGGTGGTAACTCGGGGTCTCCCGGAGCGGGGTCGGTCTCGAACGTCATCATGTTGTGCATGTCGATGGACTAGCCTGTCTACAGTGTTACAGTGGCAGTTCAAATGCTGGGCAACCTCTCTGTGTGTTCTGCCAGCTCTAATCATACCCAGGGTAAGGTGACGTTGATTCATTGTCAGTCTTGGCATGCTAATGTGGAGTCGTTTTAACAGCAGCGCAAGTTTGAATGTGAACGATGGGAAGGCCTTACTTTAGTGTTTAAATACCCAAGGATTCACACTGCTGCATGAATTTTCAGACTCTCCACGTGCAAAACATGCCTTTTCACAAACGTGCAGCACGTCATTTAACGTTAATGCAATTTTAACGGGGAAAGCTGTTTTTGTGTTCAATATCACTTATTCATGAACAGGTTAACACTCATTACACCTACGAAATTATTTTTTCGGAGTTTGATCAATTTCTGCAATGCACACTTTCTTTTTGGGGTGAGTATATGAATGAGAGTTACCCACCTTGAAATGTTCCAGTTGGAAATGAGGCAGTCTCCGCAACTAAGCAGCCTTGAGAGAAAAATATTGTTTTAAAAAACTTTGAAAAATTGTTCTGACATTCTGCATCATTACTGAATGTTGCAGAGAAAAAACGAGGGGTGATTTGATGAATATTGGGCCTAAAAATACTATTGACTATTGATGTGTTTTTATGGGAATTCCCCACGAAAATATGCCCGTGACCGGTAGTTTCCTTCCTATCAATTTTTCTCTCTTATTTGTTGCATGATCCTTCAGTCACGTTTTGAGGACAGAACAAGTTGTCTGAAGGGCTTTACATGAAAACGATGTTTGAATTCCAAAATTTAAATGATGCGATCAAATTTCTTTTCATACGAACGTTATAATGGTTGACAATGGGGAAATATGTTGTACTGTCAAACGTTTAGACAGTGTCATTTGGGTAACGTGACACATTCAGAATAAATCATTTTATCACGTAGTCACCGCCACATCGTTCATTATGGAAAACTATCGTTCAGACGTTCACAACATGTAAAATACAGGAATGAGGCCAGAAGTCAATGTCGAGTAAGTTAATTGGTTTCTGAAGTAGAAATGAATTAATTTTCCCTTATTTTTCATTAACTGTCTACCGAAAACAAATAGCATATGACATTTGCGCAAAAAAAAAAAAAACATCTCCTGAATAATAAAATATTTTCATTTTATGTCTCGGAAACATAGCTTATGACCCCTCATTTGAACGAGCTCGTAACAGTGAGGGACCATAAGCTATGTTCTTGAGACAAAATTTAAAAAAATAATAAAATTTGGATGGCGATTTTTGTGAACAACACTAATCAGCTTTAGTCGTGACGCTAAAAAGGTTAAACTACACATCATGTGATAAAAAGAATCTCAAATTCGTCACGTTTGGACATGAAATTTCAAAACGTTATACACTAAAATCGATATGAGCCTACATGTAGGTAAACCTAGGCTCAGATCCGCCTTTTCTGCCCCTTACCATGCTTGGTAGCATTGTCTTTGGCCAGTGTAGTCATGGATTACGTCAATATATACAAATGCAAATATGTAATTTAGAGAACTGCAAGAGCTGTAATTTGTTTCTAAACTGCAAACTGTTCTTCGGTATTTTACATACCATACAACATATCTGAACCACCCCAAATATTTCGGTGTAAATGACATTAAATAATGCAATAATAACATGCAATACACCACGTGAAAGCCAATTCAGTTCCTGAAAAATTAATGATCGTTTCGGACAAATTATTGTGAAGAATGTCCGTGGTATCGCCTTTCACTTACATGAGTGGTCGAAAGCCACAGAACACATTTCTGGTAGTCTGTATCAGGTCTTCCAACCCTGGCTTGTAAATACGCTTGGTACTTATGCCTCATATTGTCAATAAAAGTACGAACTCGTCCAATTTGATACTCCTCGAGGGCATGGGCTTTCTCGTCAGCAGATAATATTCTATCCCGGAGCAATGTAGGCCAAAAGAGTTTTTTGCAGTGTCTGCACTCTAAAATCAGTTGGGTTAAAAACCAACCCATATCCACTGGGTTGAGTGAATATGAAGTTGAGTTCATATTCACTCAACCCAGTTGATATGGGTTGGTTTTTAACCCAACTTATTTTAGAGTGTAACAGATTTTGAAAAAATTATTAGGCATTTTCCCTTTTGGAAAAGACTATTGTTTTTCTACGGATTATTATTTTGTTTTTTTTCCACACATTTTGTCCATATGATTGAGAAGCCATTTTCGAACCGATTTTCACAAACTTTTGCACACTCATAGAGGGGCAGAAAATCTAAAAATGTACTAAAGAGGAATTTTCGATTTAACCCTTAGTTTGTAAGAATTGGCAAAAAACTGTCAAAATTGGGGTTTATGGCACTTTCTGGAAACACGTCTTGTAGATTTTTTTAAACATTCATCATTGCTAGACCTGCCTGTGACACGACCATTGATACACAAGAGATATTAGGCGATGCATATGGTAACCCTCCACAGACTGCCAAACATCGAAATATTGATGAAATGGGCTGTTTTCAGGACCCCACGGCACCCAAACAATGCACAAGAGATAAACATAACTTCCTTTATTGGAAGTGGAATTCACCGAGGATCATTTTTGTAAGTAAAAAGGGCATTCAGAAAACCAAGCATTAACCCGTTTTAGGCTGGTTAAACAGCAATACCCCCCCCCCCCCCCCCAAAAAAAAAAATTCATGTTTTCCGTGGATTTCTCTAAACGAGTCCTGTAGATTTGTAAGAAAAATTGGCCACTTCCAGGTCTTGGGGTGACATTACAAGTTGCATGCATGGATAAAATATTCTGGTCAGCATTAGTTAACCCTCCCCGGGTTGCTAAACGTAAAAATTGTGATAAAATGGGCTGTATTTGGACACCAACAGCACCCACTAGGTGTACCAGTGAGAAAAGTACTTTCTTTTATCGGACGCAAAATTGATGGAGAAACATTTTTGTAAGTGGTAAAGGTATTCAAAGGTTGAAGTCTTAACCGATTTTGTGCTGGTTAAAGAGAAATACCCCTTAAAAGCTTAAAATTCCCATTTTCTGTGGATTTCACTGAAAGCAACTTGTAGGTTTTCAAAAAAATGACTATTTGCAGGTCTTTGTGTGACATTACAATATGCATAGACAAAATATTCCGGTGAGCATTTATTAACCCTCTATAGGCTGCTAAACATCGTAATTTTGTTGAAATAGGCTGTTTTCGGACGAGCACAGCAGCCAATGCATACCTGAGAGATAAACATAATCTACTTTGTTGGAAGTGGAATTCATCGAGGACCAAATTTGTTAGTAATAAGAGTATTCAAAAAACCAAGCATTAACCCTTTTTGGGATGGTTAATAGCAATAACCATCAAAAGCTTAAAAAAGTCATGTTTTCCCTGAATGTCTTCACAAATGTCTCGTAGGTTTTCAAGGGAAAATGGTCATTGATAGGTCTTAGAGTCACATTACCAGGTGCATGGATAAAATATTCAGGTAAGCATTTGTTAACCCTCCATGGGATGCTAAATGTCAAAATTTCGAAAAAAATAAGTCTGTTTTTGGACGCCAACAACATCAAATGGGAATGCTGCAGAGAAACGTAACTTGTTTTACCAGACGCAAAAGTGATACGGAAACATTTTTGTAAGTAGTAAAGGTATTCAAAAATCGAGGTCTTACCCCATTGTTGACTGGAAGAGGAGATATACCCCTTAAAAGCTTAAAATTCCAGTTTCTGTGGATTTCTCCCAAACAATTTTCAAGAACAATTGGCCATTCGCAGGTCTTGGAGTGACAATACAAGTTGCATGGACAAAATATTCTGGTAAGCATTTGTTAACCCTCCAGAGGCTGCCAAGCATAGACATTTTGAGAAAATACGTTGTTCTTGGGCACCCATAACACCCAATGTGTACCTGCGAGATGAACATAACCTCCTTCATTGGAAGTGGAATTCAACAAGAATAATTATTGTAAGTAATAAACATATTCACAAAACCAAGAATTAACCCATTTAGGGCTGGTTACACAGCAATACCCCTCAAAAGGTTAAGAATTCATGTTATCTGAGAATTTCTCTAAAAAGCATCTCGTAGATTTTCAAGAAAAAATAGCCATTCTCAGATCTTAGTGTGACATTACAAGCTGCATGTACAAAATATTCCAGCAAGCATTTGTTAACCCTCTGCAGGTTCTCAAACATCAAAATTTTGATAAAATGGGCTGTGTTTGCATCCCCACAACACCCAAAGTTAAGAGGAGAGATCAACATAAGTGGAAGCAGAATTCACTGAGAATTATTTTTGGAAGTAATAATGGTATTCAAAAAACAACACTTAACCCGTTTTGGGATGGATAAACAATCATACCCACCAAAAGCTTAAAATTCATGTTCTCCCTGGATTTCTCTGAAAACATCTTGCAGATTTTAAAGAAAAAATGGATATTCGCAGTTCTTGGTGTGACATTACAAGTTGCATGGAAAAATATTCCTGTTAGCTCTTGTTAACCCACTACAAGCTGCCAGACATCAATATTTTGGATACATCTGAGATAAAATGGACCATTTTCAAATAGCCACAGCACTTAGTGGGTATGTGTCAAACAAACATAACTTATTTTGTCAGTTATTAACTTGTCGGACGACGATATTGATATTAACCCTCTCCACCATTAATGATGGTTTTTACCTGAACATTTTTTTATCAAACTGAGTCATTTGAGACTACTATACGCAGCTTTCTCATACATCAATAAAGGAACTTCCCTGAGACAGTTTTATTTAAACAATTCATGAGACACTCTGGGGTCATGAAAAATCATGGAATCTCATCTGGAAAAGCCACGATTCTCCAGAATCATAAAGTCTAGTTTATTTATATTTTTCTGCAAACTTTATGAAAATGAGGAAATATGCAGAGATGTCATGCAAAGCATGTTGCTAGTAACTTCGTGATTTTTGAAACACTACCCCTGTCTAGATTCATGTCCTACATTTCATAAAACATTCGGCCAAATGTACTTGGGAAACTGGGGTGGCTGAAACATTTTTTGTGTAATATATATAACACAATTTACTTTGAACACACGTTATCAGCTCATTGAGCCACTTCGCATGCTATATTGTTACCAATATGTGTCTTTGTCTTGGTCCACATGGGTTTGCTTTATCTTGGGGGACGAGACCATATTAGAAGTGAAAAAGAAGTGATGATACGTAA
This sequence comes from Pictodentalium vernedei, assembly GCA_031216915.1. Taxonomy (NCBI): domain Eukaryota; kingdom Metazoa; phylum Mollusca; class Scaphopoda; order Dentaliida; family Dentaliidae; genus Pictodentalium; species Pictodentalium vernedei. The sequence goes on from CM062294.1 coordinate 223,149,838, forward strand.
ATGAGAAAACATCCTAAAAATCAGGATTAGTTCGATCAGTGTATGATTTTCAGGCATTTTAACCCTTTACCTAACGTGAAAAGCAGATGACACTTGCAAAAAAAAATCTTGAACAACTAATTTTTTTCATTTTTTGTCTCAAAAACATAGGTTATGACCCCTCATTGGAACGAGCTCAACGAGCTCGTTCCAATGAGGGGCCATAACCTATGTTTTTGAGACAAAAAATGAAAAAATAAGGAAAATTCACTGACGATTTTTTAGAATAGCGCTGGCCGGTTTTGGCCGTTATGTTAGATAAAGGGTTAAGCTTGACCGCAATCATTTCTGTTCGATGACTTCGATGGCACCATCACGTACAACCACTTCACCTGTATAACACAATTTACTTTGAACACACGAAGGCTATGATAAATTATTGTTATCAGCTCATTGAGCCAGGTTGCATGCTATATTGTTACCAATATGTGTCTTTGTCTTGGTCCACATGGGTTTGCTTTATCTTGGGGGACGAAAAACCATATTAGAAGTGAGAAAAATACTGATTATAGGTAGCTGAGAAAACATCTTAAAAATCAGGATTAGTTCGATCAGTGTATGATTCTCAGGAATTTTAAGCTTGGTTGCTATCATTTCTGATCGATGACTTCGATGGCACCATCACATACAGCCATTTGACCTGTAGATCCCACTGAATCACACCGCATTGCAGACTCTTTCTCCTGAGAAATATCTGGTACTTCAGATGGTTGTTCAAAGAGATGAGCATCTGACTTTTGATCATCGTTGGTCTTCAATTTAATATCAGAAGTACTGTCACAAAGCTTATCCACAGAGCTCTTACTATTTGGGTGCTGTAATCGTCGAATTCGAACTTTCCTCAAAAGATTTTGAAACTTTCCGCCTATGGTTTCTCCAGGTGGAGCAACTTCTGATGTCGTTTGTTCCAAACAACTGCTCAGGCTTCTTTTGTTCAGTCGCACAGAATCTCGGGAAATGTGCTGGATATAGAATTCTCTCATTGCCTGTAGATGACAAAACAACCAAAACATTTGAACACTGCGTTGATCCATGATTACAGGTATGAGGTATATATTGCTTCATCTCGTGAAGGTACCGGGCAGTGGCACTGTCGACAAATTAGCGAGTCAATGCATTGATGTATGTTATACAAGTCGCTCACAATGGTTCAGTTCATCGTTAATTTTGGTCGAACATTTTGTGCTTTCTACCCCCAGCACCGTATTCACAGAGGGTGTCTTCAAACTTTACTCAGGAATTATAAATAAAATAAGAAATAAAAAGAATGTATGGCAAACGCAATCACCTTGACTCTGTTAAAAGAAATTTAATGTAAAGGGGAAACAAATCCCCGCAGATGTAGTATGTTTGGGTCGAAAGGGCCCAATTCTAGTTGACCCTGCTATTGATTACGGAAGTGACGTCACTAGTCATATGACTAGTGATGTAATGTGGAGCGTTAATGTAGCCCGTGTGACCACACATGTAGTGACATCATTACCATGGTGTATGTATTGTAAGTGTGCATGCGCAGCACGTATTGTTATGGTGAGACGCATTTCATGGTCTATTTTGTATGATAGAGGCCGACATCTTGGTTTTGTTTCAAGAACAAGGTTACTATGACCTGGGAGGCCATCACTAGCAGATGAGCATATTTGTTTCAATGGGAGTATGCAGAATGATATAAAACTAGAGGCTCCACAGAGCCTGTAATCGATCACCTGGAACTACATATAAAAATGTGATTTCCCAAAGGCTTTCCATGGTAACTATGAGCTGCAACTGCGACCACGTTTGCAACATTACATCAACATTACATGAGGATCATTGGTAGAGGGTGTCCCAGACTTCAATGACGTGAAGTTTCAAAACATTTGAATCCACCAAACAGAATCATAGAATGTCTCTGGTGACCATATTTTCCAACCAACAGAAACAAAAAGAGGATAGTTTGTAGAGGGCATCGTATAGACCATTCTTGCCAAACTTTTTGGTTCACGTCGGCTCAGTAGTTCCAGAGAGAAGATGAAAATGTGATTTCCCATAGGGTTTTTCTATAGTAACCATAAACCACAATTGTGGCCAACAAACGAGGATTGTTGGTAGAGGGTGTCCCAGACATCAACCATGCAAAATTTCAAAACATTTGGCCCTGTGGTTTCTGGGGGCCACGTTTTTCACCCAACAGGAATAAAATGAGTAACAGTTGTAGAGAAACTCACATAGACCATACCTGCGAAGTCTGTTTCACATTGGCTCAGTACTTTCAGTGAAGATGGTGGAAATGTGATTTTCCTATAGGGTTTCTATAGTAACTATAAGCCACAAATGCAGCCATAATTGCAACCCCATGAAAATTAAATGAGTATCATTGGTAGAGGGGGGTTATAGTCATCAGTCACATCAAGTTTTTCAAACCATTTGGCCTTGTAGTTTCAAAGAAGATTTTCTTGAAATGCACACATTTATGAATTCTGTTTCAACAAAAAAAATCAGTAAATAAGGGTTAAATATTTTGAAAATTGCCATTTTTTCAGACAGTATTCTCCTTCAAAATAGCTTTTGGATAGGTAAAGGGTTACAGGAAACACATTTTATTCCAATTTTTGTCAGATCTTAAAAGATATATATAATTACTGTCATCTAAGCTGATATGATGGGAACAGAATATAAACAGAATATAAACAAACTTCCATTCTTTTCAAACACCTGTCATCAGTCACTATTTTTCTGATAAGTAAGAGAGAATAGATAATTACTTCACAGTTGAAGTAGTTTTACAGTACAAGTCAAAATAAGTTAGGTTAATCCTATAAACTATGTATCTTTCTCTTCCTACACTGATCAGACCAGAAGCTGACACCATTTTCTGGAAAGCTTTCACTGATAGCTCTCCAGAAAATGTCAGATTCTGATTTTGTCCGTGCAGGAGCAGCAGTTTACTTAGTTTATTGCAGTTATGCTACAGCTTATTTTGACCTGTACTGTATACACAATATTTTGGGTTTTTTTCCCCAGTTCTCAGTGGAGAAAAACTGGAACCAACCCTTACCAGATTCTCAAAAACAAGTATTTTTCTGTCAGTACCGATCTTCATGCAGATAGGAGAGGCAATGGGTTAAGTAGCCTCTGGTGGCCACATATTTCCATCCTCTCATAGACCATTTCTGCGAAATTTGGTTCACGTTGGCTCAGAAGTTCCAGAAAAAAAGATGAAAATGTGAGTTCCCATAAGGTTTCTATAGTAACAACAAGCTGCAATTGTAGCCATGTTTACAACCCGGTCAACATTAAATGATGATCGTTGGTAGAGGGGGTCCCAGTCATCACTTATATGAAGTATCAAGACATTTTGTCCACATGATTCCAAAGCCATTTTCGAACCGATTTTCACAAAATTTTGCACACTCATAGAGGCGCACAAAGTCTAAAATGTACCAAAAAGCGGAATTTTCGATTTAACCCTCATTTCGTCAGAATTGGCAAAAAAACTGTCAATATTGAGGTTTATAGGCACTTTCTCGAAACATGTCTTGTAGAATTTTTTTAAAACATTCATCATTGCTAGAACTGACTATGACACAACCATTGATACACAAGAGATATTAGGCGATGCATATGGTAACCCTCCACAGGCTGTCAAACATCAAAATTTTGATGAAATGGGCTGTTTTTGAGCCCCTAACGCCCCCAAACGATAAATGAGAGATAAACATAACTTCCTTTATTGGAAGTGAAATTCACCAATGATCATTTTTGTAAGTAATAAGGATATTCACAAAACCAAGTGTTAACCAGTTTTGGGCTGGTTAAACAGCAATACCCCTCAAAAGCTAAAAAAATTCATGTTTTCTGTGGATTTCCCTAAATGAGTCTTGTAGATTTTCAAGAGAAATTGGCCACTTGCAGGACCTGGTGTGACAATACAAGTTGCATGGACAAAATACTTCGGTGAGCATTTGTTAACCATCCACAGGCTGCTAAAAGTCAAAATTGTGATAAATGGGCTGATTTTGGACAGCAACAGCACCCAATGGGTATGCCACAAAGAAAAGTATCTCGTTTTATCGAACGCAAAATTTATACGGAAACATTTTCGTAAGTAGTAAGGGTATTCAAAAGTCGAACTCTTAACCCATTTTTGAAAGGATAAAAACTTAAAGAGATATCCCTTAAAAGCTTAAAATTCCCATTTTCTGTAGATTTCTCTAAAAACATCTTGTAGGTTTTCAAGAAAAATTGACTATTCGCAGGTCTTTGTGTGACATTACAAGTTGCATGGACAAAATATTCCAATGAGCATTTATTAACCCTCTGTAGGCTGCCAAGCATCATAATTTGATTGAAATGGGCTGTTTTCAGACATGCACAACATGCAATGTATACCCGAGAGATACACATAATCTCCTTCTTTAGAAGTGGAATTCACTGAGGACCATTTTTGTAAGTAATAAGGATATTCAAAAACTCAAGCGTTAACCCCTTTTGGGGTGGTTAATAGCGATACCCATCAAAAGCTTTAAAAATCATGTTTTTCATGGATTTCTTTACAAACATCTTGTAAGTTCTCAACAGAACATGGCTATTGATAGGTCCTGATGTCACATTACCAGTTGTATGGATAAAATATTGCGGTAAGCATTTGTTAACCTTCCATGGGCTGCTGAACGTAAACATTTTGAAAAAAATAGTCTGTTTTTGGACACCAACAACAACAAATGGGAATGCCACAGAGAAACATAACTTCTTTTACCAGATGCAAAACTGATAAGGAACATTTTTAGTAAGTAGTAAGGGTATTCAAAAATGGAGGTCTTAACCCATTTTCGACTGGTTAAGGAGATGTACCCCTTAAAAGCTTCAAGTTTCCATTTTCTGTGGGTTTCTCCAAAAAATCTAATAAGTATTCCAGAAAAATTGACCGTTTGCAGGTCTTTGAGTGACATTAAAAGTTGCATGGACAAAATATTCTGGTAACCGTTTGTTAACCCTCCAGAGGGTGCAAAGCATAGAAATTTCAAGAAAATGGGCTGTTCTTGGGCACCCATTGCACCCAATGTGTACCTATGAGATAAACATAACCTCCTTCATTGGAAGTGGAATTCCCCGTGGATCATTTTTGTAAGTAATGAAGGTATTCATAAAACCAAGCATTAACCCTTTAGAGCAGTTACAGAGAGATACCCCTCAAAAGGTTAAACATTCATGATATCCGAGGATTTCTCTAAAAATTTTGTGTAGATTTTCAAGAAAAATTGGCCATTCTCAGATCATCAAAATTTTTATAAAATGGGCTGTGTTTGCACACCCGCAGCACCCAAAGTTAAGAGGAGAAATAAACATAAGAGGAAGTAGAATTCACTAAGAATTATTTTTGAAAGTAATAAGCGTATTCGAAAAAAAAACAACCTTAACTCGTTTTGGGCTGGATAAACAATGATACCCATCAAAAGCTTAAAATTCATGTTCTCCCTGGATTTCTCTGAAAACATCTCATAGATTTTAAGTAAAAATGGCCATTCGCAGTTTTTGGTGTGAAATTACAAGTTGCATGAATAAATATTCCTGTTAGCACTTGTTAACCCTCTACAAGCTGCCAGACATCAATATTTTGGATACATTTGAGACAAAATGGACCATTTTTAAATAGACACAGCACTCAGTGGGTATATGTCAAACAAACATAACTCTCTTTGTTAGTCTTCAACTTGTCGGACGACAATATTGATATTAACCCACTCCACCGTTAATGATGGTTTTTTACCTAAACATTTTTTTTTATCAAACTGGGTCATTTGAGACTACTATAGTCACCTTTCTCATAACATGAATGAAGGAACTTCAGTGAGACAGTTAAAAACAATTCTTCAGGCACTGTGGGGTGATGAAAAATCATGGAATCTCATTGGGAAAAGCCATAATTATCCAGAATCATGAAGTCTAGTTAAACAAGTTATTTATGACTGAATTTTGGGACGAACAAAATCAAAGATCATAAAATGCAATAGCTCCTACAATAATATAATGCATAACATCTGCCTTGTACTGTGAGTAGTACTCTACAAGTTATTCAAGAATTATTTTTTTATATTCATGATTGAATTCTGGGATTGACAAATGGACAGACAGACTGAATAACATCTGCCTTGTACTGTGGGTAGAAATCAATAGGATAGCCTGACACACCAAATATGAAGTCATTCCACTGAGTACTCTACAAGTTATTCAGGAATTAATTTCACGGCAGACAAATTCTAAGTCTATAAAGGACAATGACTCTGACAATTAAAGAACCTCAGTGAGCACGCTCACATACCCCACGCGCCCCGATATTTCAAGCTCTAATCATTTTTTTTAAAATAAACATAGATTCTAGGAATACTGCAGAAAACAGTGTTCTGTAGTTTCAACGGTATTGAAAGAATTCAAGCAGAGCAGAAAAAAAGGCCGGAAAACTGTAATTTTGATGAACTTTTCAAAGTCTATGGGGCCGTAATTTTGGTAAAAATCAGTGGAGCGGAACAAAACCCAAACTTGTTCTGTAGGTCACCATGTTAGAATAACATATAAAAAATCAGCTCAATATCTGGAAGCGTGTAGGAAAAAAGTCCGGAAAACTGTAATTTTGATGAACTTTTCAAAGTTCAAGGGCAGTAATTTTGGTAAAAATCAGTGGAGCAGAACAAAATGCAAACTTGATCTGTAGGCCACCATGTCAGACTAACATACCAAACATCAGCTCAATATCTGAAAGCGTGTAGAAAAAAAGTCAGGAAAACTGTAATTTTAATGCATTTTTCAGAGTCCAAGGGTCGTAATTTCGGTAAAAATCAGTGGAGTGGAACAAAACGCAAACTGGTTCTGTAGGCCACCATGTTAGACTAACATACCAAAAATCATCTCAATATCTGGAAGCGTGTAGAAAAAAAGTCCGGAAAACTGTAATTTTGATGAATTTTTCAGAGTCTAAGGGCCGTAATTTCGGTAAAAATCAGTGGAGCGGAAAAAAATGCAACTTGATCTGTAGGCCACCATGTTAGACTCACATACCAAAAATCAGCTCAATATCTGGAAGCGTGTAGAAAAAAAGTCCGGAAAACTGTAATTTTGATGAATTTTTCAGAGTCTAAGGGCCGTAATTTCGGTAAAAATCAGTGGAGCGGAAAAAAATGCAAACTTGATCTGTAGGCCACCATGTTAGACTCACATACCAAAAATCAGCTCAATATCTGGAAGCGTGTAGAAAAAAAGTCCGGAAAACAAGTAGGACGGACTGACAGACGGACCAGTCAAAAACATTATACCCCAGCAACTTCGTTGCGTGGGGTATAATAAAATGTCGCACAACACCTGCATTTCACTATGGGAATACAGCAATAGGATACACTTGCATACCAAACATCAAGTAACTCAACCAAGAACTTTACAAGTTATTCATGATTGAATTTCGGGACGGGCAGATGGACAAGGCGAATCTTTTATACCCCCACTGGGGGTATACAAAGTACATTAAGTGACTAATTCCTACACTCTTGTCTGTATCTATTCCGGCCCATTCCCTGGTTACCATCGACCAAGCCAGAAAATAAGCAGACAGTCATCTGCAAAATGAGGTCCCCAGAGGGTGAATTTAGTGATGCTACCCTGCGTAGCAGGTTAGCATCACTAAATTTACCCTCTGTGAACCTCAATCTGAATCAGGGTTTCAAAACAGAAAGAGGTACCCAGAGGATAAATTGGCCCACTGTATGGGATAGCATCATCAAATTCACCCTCTGGGGACCTCATTCTGCAAATGTCAGACTGCTTATTTTCAGGCCTGCCATCGACCATATTCTGTTTGCATCATTCGTACCTGATCGACCTTACCCAACCTCTAATGTTGACCAATAAAATTGCTTTATTTGAATTAATTGCCCAGTCAGATTGCTGCATGTAAATGCTTTCCCACTATAAATCCATGCAGTCTTATGCCTTGTAGGATAAGTGTGGTGCATTAGTGGTCAAATGATCTGAAGAGAAATGAGAGGACCTGCTCCAAGGCGTAAATATACTTACGTCACTTCAACTCATCTGAGAATTAAACTCCAAAATTCGGCCATAGATTAGTCTGACCTGCTTCCTCCTCAATCCATCACTGATTGTTTTGATGTTAACAGCTTGTCATGCCACGATCATGGACTGGGTGATTCAGATCTGATCATGAATGAAGCATGTCAGCAGTGGTACCTTTAATGTCTGAACTGTCACAATTCTTCGATATCATGGATTAGAGGCACCTGTAGTCTCTGTAAGATCCCTTACCACTCCTGGCCTACCTGGGCTCGGTCCGCACCCAGGTAGGCCAGAGGTGGAAATGAGTCTTACAGAGACTACAGCGCATGCCTCCCACTTGCAATGACTATTCGCATTTATGACATTTTCCACATACAAATTTTGCAGTTTGCTCATGTCTATGAGCTATATCTATCATGCAAAAATGAGCGATTTGGCGTTGATATAGGCCAAGCCTTTCACAAAGGCTTTTCTCACTAAAAGTGCTACGTTTATAACCACATGATCAGGAGTGATGGACATGAGGTTCAGTGATAGATTTACATCTGGACTACATCAGGAGTGTGAATAACAGGTTGCAATTTGCGAGACATTCTGTTATGAATTAAAACCACAGATAGTGGTGGAGCAGAGGGAGATGTGTCGATAAATCGGCCAGTAATCAACAAATGGTTGTGGACTAGTCGACTACAAAATCACTACTAATGGTTTCACCACTAACAGGATCGCAATGGTCCCCAGCTCCTATAGCCTCCAACTTTTGGTCCATAAGCCGCCCCATGACCTGGTCCCTAACTAATATCCTCTAGACTCCTAAACCACTGCTACTGGATTATACTACCCTTTTACCAGCTTTCATTTCTATCCTCAAAACTTCTCTCTTGCACCACTGTCAATGGGCTCTTAAACTAATGTCGCACTACATGACTGGCTACTGTCACAACAGGTTATATGACTGTCATACTTGTGTTTGACTAATATTACTAACAATAAGCCTCTTCTCAAGTTCTTTTATGACCAAGATCCAGTTTAGCTCTAAAATAGTACATTGCCAATCTTTAGATTCACTCGTTGGTAATATTTTAGTTAATTGGAAAAGCAAACATATGGTTCACTTTTCGGACCAACTGATATATTCCAGAATGAATCTGAAATATATTATAAATATTCATTTTCTTTGAATCAATGCTAAAAATATTGCTAGTACTCGAATACAGACTACTTACTCAAACGTCTCTTTGCATCAGAAATCTGAAAGGGGTGCTATCATTCCAGTCTGTTCTTATTTTTTTATTCATTTATTTATTTATTGTGGCTTAACGACACTTTAGACAGACAGAGTAACCTCGTGTCAGACAGTTTTACAGTTGGAGGAATCCTGAGTACCTGGAAACAACCACTGAAGACTGACCACCAATAGTTACTGTCAGATTATCCAACATACCAACACCGCACAACCAGGTTTAGCACTGGTTGAATGCATGCGCACTATCAACATGCTGTACGCCTTTTATACATCACTACTGTGCTCCCACTTGGGTAATCGGAATCCATATATTCATAAGGCAAGGTGCTATAAATGTGGTGTCAAGACTCGTCCAAGTAGTAGTGGGATTAGAGTACGAAGGAACGCAAGTGATTCACCAAATGTGCTAAAGGGCAATAAGTGCAATTGCTCATAATATTATGCTCATTCGACTCTTTAACTTATCTCGGATAAAAGTGTTCCCCACGCCAAGTCAGTATGGAGCCGTACAGGAACCAAGAAGCTATGAGACAATCTACGATTCTCTGCCCAGATAAGCCAAGGATTTGAATGAGCATTTACTCCTGAAATCAACTGTTCTTTTTCCTCTTAAGCTTATTTGAGACAAGAAACGATGCACACCACACTTTGTAGACGACTGAGTACAGAGTGTTAGAGGACTGCGTTTAGGTGAATGCCATAATCTGACTGGCTGATTTATTCAAATGAAGCAAGTTAAGTGAATGGACGGAAGGTTCAGGAAGTGTCCAAGATAGGATGGCATAGACAGAATGATGAAAGAAGAATACTATGGTTGCAGGTAGCCGGAACAGGGCACAGAATAGTTGGAATAAGAAGATTCTGAAAAAATAGAGCTAAAAAAAGTACTCCCATTGTGTCGAAGTATACTTCAATCGCGCTGAAGGTCTTCTGATCCTAAAGCATTATGTGCTGTGTGGTGATGGATTTCAGGTAATTTGACACACATCTACTGTGTCCGATCACTAAACCAACTTATGGCCTCCACCTTACAAAATGGATAACGTAAACAAGCGTCCCCAAAATACACAATGCACATTCGCACTGACAACATGAATCACCATAATAATGATGTCACACCAGGTCCACTCCCGCAGATTATTTTGCGCCCTGCACTCAATCTAATACACCCATTCCACATTCATAATTCGATAAAATGACAGATTGAGTTCAGTTCTGTTATACATTTCTATTCACTTACATTTTGAACATTCTGTCTGAGCCTGGTTTGTGTATACGAATTTGCCTGAATACGATTAACCATCCCATAATACTGCATATACTCGCTCTGAAGCTTCGATAATATCTGGAAAATGAAAGTAAAGCACAAAGTAATATGTCGTGCACCGGAACAGGTGGAACAGCCCTTATTTAGTGGTAAGTGACTGGAGCCGATTTTAAACAAGTTTTCGGCATCCATCCCACTCAATCGGGCTTGTGCTATACATGTCACATATATAACGTAATATACTGTGGTATATTACAGTACAGTGTCGTAGCTGTTAACTGGTCATAATACGCACAAAGACAATGATGTCCATACATGTGTTTACCAGGTAATTAATATCACCATCAGCAAAATTTTAATTAATGAAGTACCGGATTTTACCAGATGCTTCATTAATTAAATGTTTGATCCTTATTCCTATAATTAGTGTTTGTAATTTAATTTTATTGGTGTCTGTGAAAATATAGCCCACCCTGTGTGAAGTGACCAGTCCTGGGCGTACGTAATGTATGATGAATGAGGGATAACTCAACACTGTTGGTGAAATGTCAAAGTACAAATACTACTCAGTTCACTACATTTCTTTCAGAACAATACAAAAAATCTGAAAATTTCTCTCCAGATAGCATGATTATGCGACGGCGGTAAAAACTGATGAACCCAAGTATTTTAACTTTGAAATTACTGGCCTCTCATGATTGTGCATGGTTGGATTTCAATTTTGCAGTTGATAAGCCAACACTGCCACGTGAGACCCCCTCCCCAATAATTTTTGTAGACGTGACATTTTCCTCTGGATTCACTTCCTTTCGAGACTAGATTTGATACTTGCATGTGTCAAACACACTGTAGGCAATACTAATGGCAGTTTGTTTACATGATTCGGGCTGCTGTGTTTGGGGGTCATCAAAGCGGAGTATTGGCAGAGTACATACACAGAACGACAGACACATGTAATGGGTTAATCGGTGGCTCGAGTGCCAGCGCAGGATAAACAGAGAGGCCACAGGCCTCGAGTTTTATCTTTTTACAATGGCACAAGTGTCATATCGATTAACCCATTCACACACGTGTGATGTTCTGTGTTCATTAGACACATTCACATCTATGAAAGCAATTATTAGAAGGACACAGCAATTCATTTGACAACTCAGGCAGACATATGGGGGGGGTTAAGTGGCTATTTGTTGGTAGAAATGGGGGTTAGGTGACTACCACAATTTATGTGACTGGTCACATAGTTAAATGTCATTATTCTAGGGTGAGGTTTAGAGTTGGGGTGGGGTAGGGTTAGGGTCAGTAAAGGGTAGGGTTAGGGTTTGCTACCACCCCAAAAAGTTTTCACCCAAAAAGTTGTTTTAATACAATGAACATGCATTTTAGTTAAAATAGACTAGGAATATATTGAATTTTCATTAGTCTAGGGTGGGAGTTTAGAATTGGGAGTGGGAGAGTAGGGTTAGGGTCAGTAAAGGGTAGGGTCAGGGTTTGCTACCACCCCAAAAATATCCCCCAAAATCACTTGTTTTAATATAATGGACATGCATTTTATTGTAGTCCCATAAAAATAGCCACGTAACTACCAATTTGTTAGGATGTCCGTCCCCTGAGTCCATTGGAACTCATTGGGCGAACTATCAACAAATGGAAAACATTTCTTCGGCGACCAAATTTGAGAGAGAACCCATGTTACCATTTTTAGGTATCTCTAGCGATTCAAATTGTATGTGCGGTGCACGATTTGTAGAAAATTCCAGTGAAATTTCGCTTATATTTAAAAATAGTCAGTCAACGATTTCTGTTTGGCACATGTGTGCGGAACAGATTTTCATTTTCTGCATGGTTTAGTGATGGGGATGGGGATTTCATAGAACATGTGTAATAAATGCTACTTAAATAAGATGTGGCTTTAGGGCTACTACGTGTTCATTTTATTTATCCACAATTACATTTCAAAGGAATCTTGAGTTTTTTAAATAAAGTTTTTGACTGACTTATATTTCAACTACATCATCAAGGCATGCCTTCAACCTATGATGTTGTTGAAATATTTGATTAGTGGGGACTTGTGCCATCACAGTTGGGACAAATCAGCTTTATATCTGCAGCCCAATCAGTTATTTTTCGCGACGCCGATGAACATTGTATCCTATATGCACTGGTTCAGCTGAGAGAGTACCTGTGGAAACAGTGAAGTCAAAAGCTGCATTCAGTTGATTTTCGTGATATCTTTCAGTATTTAGAAAGAAAATCTTTGCAAGGAAATGGATGAATCGTTTAACCAAACGAAATTCCACTTTGAAGTATAAATTCAGAATCACTGTGATTACAGTACAGTATCTGAGAAATGATCATAATCCACCTGTGGGCAGTGATGTCTATGCATGCGTTTACCAAGTTTATAAAAATCAGCATCAGCAAAATTTTAAATATTGAAGCACCAGATTGTACCGTTTTCGATGACTATTCCTATATTTAGTGTTTGGAAACTAATATTATTGTGTCCGTGGAAATATTGACCACCTATGGAAAGTGACCAGTCCACGGCGGCCGTACTGTAGCAAAAAAAAATGTGATTGATCTGGACATGATGACACTTGTTTCCAGTCTACAGAATAGATCACATCACCCAGTTTCTGCATAAGTATATCCTTAATCTTTTCAACTTGAATTTCCCAATTTTCCCTGCCAGGGAGGATGGGTGCAACTGGAGGTCTAGAGGTGGACCCTCCTACATCCAAGTTCCATCAGCAACATACCTTATCAATTCATGTTATTGCGTAAATGTTTGCGTAACAAAAAACTTGACAGTGGGTCAAGAGATGACACAGTGTAAAACAAGTGTTTGACCACCAAGGTGGTATTAGTCCCCTACGGCACTTTTGTGACATAAGGTGTTTTTGTCACAAGACATGACCACAGTCAGCAGGAGTATCAGACCTGGGGGTGGGGAGGGGGGGGGGGGCAGTTTTGGTAAAATAATTGGGACGGTTCGGCCTAGGGACGGTTCAGCTTGGGGACAATTCGGGTTTCATGACAACAGTCAACAGGAGTGTCAGACCTGGCGGGTGGTTTGGGTAAAATACAGGTTATCAGACAGGATTTCAAATGTGAATGGAATCTAAAAATTGAGAATTGAGAGAAGTGTAACTTGAACCATGTTGGAGGGAGGGATGGTAACATAAAAATAGAGAAAAAAAGCTTAAAAAACACAGCAAAAATGGCCGCCATTCCGGCATCTTGGATTTTGAAAAAAAAAAATTAAGCGTACATCATCCCTTCAGAACCATTTAATCCACGTACCAAATATGAAAGGTGTAGCTTAAAGCATGTTGGAGGGAGAGGTGGTAACATAAAAACAGACAGACAGACAGACGAACAGACAGACAGATCTTAGATTTTGAGAAAAAAAATATTGAGCGTGCATAATCCCCTCACAACCCTTTATCCATGTACCATATATGAAAGGTGTAGCTTGAACCATAATGGAGGAAGAGGTGGTAACATAAAATAGAGAAAAAAGCTTAAAAAACACAAAAATGGCTGCCATGGCACCATCTTGAATTTTGAAAAAAAAATAGTGAACGTGCATCATCCCTTCACAAGCCTCTATCCATGTGCCAAATATGAAAAGTGTAGCTTGAACCATGTTGGAGTGAGGGGTGGTAACATAAAATAGAGAAAAAAGCTTAAAAAAAACACAACAAAAATGGCCACCATCTTGGATTTTGAAAAAAAAATATTGAACGTGCATCATCCCCTTCCAACCCTCTATCCATGTACCAAATATGCAAAGTGTAGCTTGAACCATGTTGAAGGGAAGGGTGGTAACATGAAAATAGAGAAGAAAGCTTAAAAAAACACAACAAAAATGGCCGCCATTCCGCCATCTTGGACTATGAAACAACGATTTTGAGCGTGCATCATCCCCTCAGAACCATTTATCCATGTATCAAATATGAAAGGTGTAGCTTAAAGCATGTTGGAGGGAGAGGTGGTAACATAAAAACAGGCGGACAGATGGACAGACAGACGGATGGAGTGCAATCCTATAGTCCCCGTCCAGTTCCCGTAGGGGACTAATAAAATTATTAGTGAATTTCCACATCAATGAAGAATGGATTCTCCCATTTCAAAGTCAGTATCCTATGAGATGATACCACCCAGGGTGCCTGTGTTGAAAAGATTAAACTCTTCTTTGGCCCTTGACAATCACGCACAAGTTCAATATCACTGACTAAAACCTTTGATTTCTTGATAGCTTTTGAAACTTTCACCATGGACATGACAACCGTTACTTATTCCAAATTCATTATTCGACATTTGTTCTCAACCGATTTTCGATTGATAACGAATTCCAAAAAAAATAACAGTTGTCACATCCCCTCATTCTTGCAGGATACGTTTACATGAACAGTTTACAGAACTGTAAAAAAGTAACGAAAGGTACATGAAAATAGCATAGCCCTAAGGGCTGTGTTCCTGTCATTCCCATATTTATTTACTTATTGATTGGGGTTTAATGACACTTTCGACAGCCAAGGTCGCTACGTGTCGGACAGTTTTACGGCTGGAGGAAGCCGGGGTACCTGGAGAGAACCACAGAGCAGTGCCAAGAAACTGTCAGACTCCCCAACTCCGCCTAGCCAGGGTCAGCATCAGTGGAAGACAAGTGCACCATCGACATGTAGAACACCTTAGTACACAGCGCCACCTTGCCCCCACGCAGGCAATCAGGATTAAGTGGCTTGTCCAAGGACACAATGCAGTTACCCCTGGTAATTCCGTAACTACTGAGCCACTTCGCTCCCGCCATTCCCATATTAAATATGTAACTAGTTCTGATATCAAAGTAAAAAGGAATGCAGTTTTATTATATTTAATCATTTGACCCATTCACCCGACAAGAACAAAGACGAAATTCAGACTTCTGACTTACATTCCTCACCCCAGAACAAAGTTCATGGCCCTCTCAATGGAACATCTTTTTATCATGATGTTCACAAATTGTTGTCTAGATTGTATCTCTGCCACAACATTAGGTTTCAGCAATATAAGTTTTGAAAGCTAAAAGCTATATATATAGTACACGATGCTTGAAAAACAATTCACCTCCTGACTGACCAGTTAATGTATGAGGTGTACAGCTGTATGGAACAGAAAATTGTCAACTTGCTGATTAAATGAAACCTTTTAAACTCTTTACCCAACGTAACGGCAAAAAACGGCCAGCGCTATTCTAAAAAATCTCCAATCATTTTCATTATTTTTTTCATTTTTTGTCTCAAAAACATAGGTTATGACCCCTCATTGGAATGAGGGGTAATAACCTATGTTTTTGAGACAAAAATGAAAAAAAAATAGTTATTCAAGACTTTTTTTGTAAGTGTCGTTTGCATTTCATGTTAGGTAAAGGTTTAATAGGTTTTGTCTTCATACCTTACTTGAAGATTTGTATGATATGTTGTACAGCTCCGTTGGATGCTGGATTATAGGCTCGTGTTTGCGTGTATTTAATGCTATTACGGTCATATATTCAGATAATTCTGAAGATGAAAACAAGAGTACAGAGACTGAATAAAGTTCTTGAGGTAATCCATATGATGCAAGTGTGTGACTAAGTACTTAACAGTCTTTACAATAGTGATTCCTGCGAATATCAATTTCCAAGTCGAATCAAATCCCGAATCGAATCTTATGGTGTTTCAAATTGTAAATATCGCACCTTCTTTCAGCTGTAAACATTGCCATTCTTCATCTTAGTATTATAGTCAACTGTGATTTGTCATTTTGGGGCAAGTGAATCAAGAAAGCGAAATATTCCACGACAAAATCATAGTGTCGGTAGCGGAACATCTTTAACCCTTTACCTAACATGAAAAGCAGACGACACATGCAAACAAAATTCTTGATTAACAATTTTTTTTCATTTTGTGTCTCAAAAACATAGGTTATGACCCCTCTTTGGAACAAGCTCAATGAGCTCATTCCAAAGAGGGGTCATAACCTACGTTTTTGAGACAAATGAAAGTGTCAATGACACTGTAGCTCTACTTGTTAAGACATGTAATATAGTCGACTGAGAGTCGTCTTTTTGGGCAAGTGAATCAAAAAAGCAAAATATTCCACGACAGAATCAAAGTAGTTTCAGAAGTGGAACATCCTTACACTATTCTTTTATCATCAGGTCACCTGTACAGGTGACCTGATGATAGAAGAAGAGTTCAAGAGGAGACACTTGGTAGGACATAGAAAACATCTCAATGATTCAAATATTTCGGAATCAGCGTAACTGAACTCAAATCATCGGGACTATTTCAAAGTAAATCGAATTGAATTTCGAAGCTTCTCATGGCCCTGCAACAGATTTAATTGAAATGAGGCCCAACCATTTGGAATATCAGTCAATCATTATGGGTTAATTCTGTCTTTCAAGTTCACAAAAAATTCAAGATGAACTCTTTCAAATGGGCGGGTCACCCATTTCCATGGCACTCACTGTTCTGGGGATGTTGATTTCTTGTAAGTGAACATGTACTGTACTGTGATCAATACAGTGGTATTTTTCTCTCTCAGATCACGACCGGGTAGCGACTTAGTTTCTCAGATTCCATGTAGTCGCTTTTCTTTTCCGACGAGTGAGATTCTATAGTCCTGTGGGGAGAAAAGCAAAAATATAATTTCAATCGCATCGGCACTGGGTCGCGATCTGGTAGAAATTCTACTCTTGTAATCACTGTACTGCACAAGAATCATTGTTTCAGTATCTAAATCTAATTTCAGCCATCAAATGTGACATCTGACCAAAGCTGTCGTTCTCGCTATGGAGTCCAGTCGCCGTGGATTGGTCGTAATCCACACGTGGGCAGTGATGTCCACACATGCATTTACCAGGTAATAAAAATCATCATCAGCAACATATTAATTAATGATGCACCGGGTTGTACACAGTGCTTCATTAATAAAAATTTTTATGCTTAGGCCTATAATTAGTGTTTGGGATCTAATATTATTGCGTCCGTGAAAATATTTCCCTGCCGTGGGAAAAGGCAGTCCACGGCGGCCATACTGTACCTGTGTGCTCTTCATCCAACAATGTTAACACTTTGTTCTACAGAACGTCCAGTATGATTACTCTAACACCCCTCAATACATGACTGCTCAACAGAAAATTAATTTTATGAGGACAATTAGGGTTTTTTCATCAATGATGGTGCAGGCCAGCCATTTGTTGTGCATTCCAAAACATGAGATAACACCAAGTCCAGACCTTTAGATCAGTCTAATTTGGGCACAATGGCAAATATGCATGTTGCCTGCATGGTTGGAGAAAAAGCACCGGTATTTTGTTCTTCTTTTTGCATCTGTTTTGGGTTTTAGGTCCCCTGTCTTAAAATGATAGTTTACAACCCCTTGTTATATAGGTCCTCTTAGTTTCCCAGTGTCGAGCCAAACTCCTACTTGAATGTAAATTATGCATGGCATTTACCAAGAAATGACACAAACATGAATATACTAGATCTCAAGCTTTAAGTGCATGATCATACAGAATTCGCCACAGAAAAGCAATCGCCATCGACAGTGTCGTATACGACACTGTCGACGCCGATTGCTTTTCTATGGCGAACTCTGTGGGTTTTTAAAAAAAAATGTATCCGTTGCGTTGTTTGCTTCAAAGCTATATTGCAAGCATCAGAGAAACCTGGCCAAACTATTTATTACCAAAACACTACAAAACTTTGGAAAAAGTTTCAAACACTGCATAATTTGAGCACAATTATCTTATTTGGGCACAGTGTTTGCCATTGTTAGTTGGGAAGAATTTAAAGGCCTGACAAATTCGCCATAAACAAAATGGACAGAATACAATAGTTGTTTTCTTATCTGTAATTATTATGCTAAATTTACTTATTTTTCGTTTAATATGTTTCCTTTTTTATTTCTGCATTTCAACCAACTGTAAATGGCATATCCGATTGTTCAGCATCATACGGTTGTGTATATATTTAACTATGCCAAACGACATATGGTAACTCTCAATTCACTGGAAGTTGGAAGCCAGCATTGAAATTTAAGTTTTTCGTCTAATGTCCTGGGCTACAAGCCTAACAGAATGAATCAATGCTGCTGTGTGCACCAAGGAGTCGATTCGATTGATGCACCATTGCCGGAAGTGTTTCCTGCATCACTTAGGGCCTTGTCAAATGGTATTAAGTATGCAGACCACGTGCCTGCCTGCCTGCCTACCTGCCTGCCTGCCCGTTCGCCTGCCTGACTGTCTGCCAGAATTTCTGTGGATTAAAGTAAAAACATAGTTACTTGTACTTTCTCTTCATCCTCCTCTATTGATCTGATTTCTCCTTGAATCTGTATTAGAATGTGGGTGAGGGTTGATACCTCCCGCAGAAAACATTCTCTTTTGTACTGGGTACGGCAAAATCGACATATTCTGTATCTCTTGCTTTTCTTTAGTTTACTTGGTGCCTGGTAACAAAAAAAGAAGAAACTAAAGTGTGACGGAGTTACAGGAGAAAACGGAACAAGCATCTTAAAATGAATTCTGAGCGAAGACAACAAAACATAATTTGCAGAAGTCAGTGCCATT
The DNA here is from genome assembly GCA_031216915.1 of Pictodentalium vernedei. NCBI lineage: Eukaryota > Metazoa > Mollusca > Scaphopoda > Dentaliida > Dentaliidae > Pictodentalium > Pictodentalium vernedei. The sequence continues at coordinate 223,169,035 of CM062294.1, forward strand.
TTCCACCATAATTAAGAAAACATTTATTTTTTTATGCCCAAGTCATAAATTATGGCTCCTCATCTCCTCATGGGAATAAAGAGAATATAATCATCGGTATGACAACTTTTGTGGACAACTGTAGACGGATTTGTTCTGTTGCATTCTTTGTTCTGTTGTACCCTTCCAAGGGGTGGAGATAACAAGGGGGAGGCTAATTTTGCTAACTGTAGACTTTTCGTCCAAAGAGTTCAACAGAACTGCGAGGTCGCACCTTAGCTGCCACAGATGGTAACAATAAAACAAATTCAAAGGGCATAAAGGGCAATAACTCTGACAAATATCTGTGAAAAACACCTTCATTGAACACGGGGCTAGCCATCATTAAGAAACACATGCATACCAAATATATGTCATTAAACCAGGTATTTTAAACGTAATAGGGTTTGATGGTAAAAGTGAAACAAATTCCAAGTCCATAAAGGGCAATAACTCAGACAAAAATACACCTTATAGCACCTGCAATGAACACTTCCATACCAAGTATGATGGCATTTCACCAAGTATTTTTAAAGTTTTTAAAATCCAGACAGACAGACTGACCTACCGACACTGCCATCTAGGTTGTGCTTGCTTGGCCAGAGACTACCCCATCTGAAGCACAAAGAGACATCACTCGCATGGCTCTGTTTACATGCAGAGATGTAAAGCTTTCATTTATGTTTCATTTGACACACTGACATTTGAAATTAATACTGAGAAGACACAGACATTATTAAAGAAGAATAAAAGTCCTATTTTCGGCAAAAGAAATGGATAAGTTGGCTCCAGTTGAAACAATGATCTCTTTTAAACAAGACCAAATTGATCAAATTCCTTAATGCCTTATGGGGAAAAAATTGAACCTTGAAATTTTTATATTTCGACATCAGTACAAGCAGGGTTTAGAATTCATGCAAGGTTCAAAATCGATTCTCACAAATGATTCTTGGGAGGAAAGCAACGAGAATCAACTCTGATTCTCGCAAAATGTTCATTTGACTCTCGTCATAGATTCTAAAAGTGTCCTTAACAGGCAGAAGAATTCTACTTGTTTTTGATTCATCATATTAAGATAACACTTTGACATTAGCAGTGGTGTATGGTGAAGTCTTGGCTGCCTACGCAGGCAGCCAAGACTTTAATATAAACCACAGCCAAGGTACTGTAACTTCTATCAGCAAGCCTACCCAAAACCTGTATGTTGGAGTGTGTGTTCTACATAGATGTGTAAGTCAAGAAACTCACAAAAATTCGAACTTGGCCCCTAGTGGTTAACCTTTAGTAAGTATATAAATATGATGTGTTTTTTTTATTCTGGAATATGTACTGGTTGCACTCACAAGGACAGGCAGAGGCGGCAAAACCTGAGCGACACAGGGAATACGTGCCCCTCCACGTTTTTCAACAGACATGTTAAGCGGCACCACAATGAGTTAAAATGAGCGCATGCAAACGTGTCAATATAGAGGCAATTTCCTGTAATATTTTATTTGCAAATCCAAACATTTTGGTCAAAGAATCCCACCTTCAGTCGCTTTGGTCCGTTCCTTCTACTTCAACCATCTTCCAACCCGAAGGCTAGCCTTCAGGTCACAAGATGACTGAAGTAGAAGAAATGGACCAGACAGTGACTAAACTAAGGCATGCTCATTTAACGAGAGACTATAGTGTGTCATGGTACATTCATTGATATACGATTGCAACTTTTTCCTATAGGGCTGAACCATGGTAGCCATGAAAATGTGTGCCCCTCCACTTTCATCGAGCTTCCGCCGCCTCCGAGGACAGGAGTATAAGAGTACGCCCAAATTCTAAATGAAGAATTGAAAATTTATATGCTTGCAGCAGGAGTTCATGAGAATCAAAACTGTTTCTCCCAAATCAGGGCAAATTTTAAGGGATGCCAAGGGCACCTTACTCTGGGTATGAACCTGGGAGTTTAAAACGTATCATAAATCGTAATGTGACAATAAATAATATTGACATTACCGGTATTTATTAAACACTATACGATCGATTATCGAAAAAATTGCAGAAAGATAGAAATCATATCCCCCACTGTGAAGATATAGATATTTTCACTTTCAAGATATAAATCAAAATGGTGGCTTTCAATGCATCACTGCAAGGTGAATACGAGTCAAATTATCACTGGAAATGATCAATTTGTTCTAAAAATGAATAATGAAAAGAAAATCTAGTGTTTTTGAATGGATACCGATCATTTCCAGCAATAATTTAACACATATTCACCTTGAACTGATGCATGAAACCCACCAGCTGATTCAGATCGCAAGACGCTACCTGTTCCGGGTATCAATAAAATCACTTCTGCGTATCCTTGCACATCAGCTGCTTACTTTTGTGCATCAATTCAAGGTTGAAACGAGCGGAATAATCAATAGGAATGATCAGATTCATATAAAAAGCGTATAATAAAAAGAAAATCTAGTGTTTTTGAGTGGATACCAAAAATTATCTCATGAGTGACCGAGACAAATGTTTATTTTTCATGAGCACTTGCGAGTGCTCTCAAAAACACTAGATATCCTCTATATATCGCCTCATGAGTAGAACAAGGAATAAAGTTCCATCTTCAATGCTTTACTTGGACACGAGAGTTTCTCAGTTCCTTTTTTCAGAAAATAAAGTCTTTTCCACTAGAGCACATATGGACAAAAAGGCATGCATTTCCCCTCCCAATCTCAGGGTAAGGGGTTGTTGACACCTCCCTCTCTTTCAGCGCACTTGCATCAGTGTCAGAGGGTTAATGGTATCCCTCACACTTTCTCCCTCATGTTCCCCTAACACATCTGCTCTTCACCTCCCCATCCATGTGCTTCATTATATCCTCAAATGACCTTGTACTCTTGGAACGAAATTGTTTGGACATCCTAGAGAAAGTGTTCTAGGGCTTCCATTAGCTCCACAAGAGACATATTCAATTCCTCGTTCAGTTTTCCAATTTTCCCCATTAGATTCAAAGATCTTGGTCTCAAACTGAGCAGCAGTGACTCAGAAATTTTGCAACTGGGTAATTCCCAAATGCTGGATTCTCTTTAGTCTGTAACCTGCCCAAAGACCATTTGCTCCAATACCTGCTCTCCAGTTTTGATTTTATCCTCCAAGACCCTCCCCTGATAATTATTATTCCTTGGTTCTTACCCTGTTCTTGGTATGTGGCCTATATCTTTATTTTTCTTTATTAGCTCCCACACATCTGTCAATTATTGTGAAACATCAGTTTACATCACCCGCTCTAAGGGAAATTCATCACGTAACTTTGAAAACATAATTTTCCTAAATTGGTCATGTCTTTTATCCACTCAATACTTCTCCTACTGTTTTCAGTCCTGCGCTATTGTTAGAACTCGTTATCTGTATTCCAGCAAAATGTTACAAAGTGTCCACCCTCTTTGCAACTGTTTGGTAAAGCGGGATCACGTCCACACCATCGGCACACTAAAGCCCTACCAAATGGTGAATACTCCACTCAACCTATTTCTCCTAAAAAGTCAGTTGGCAGAAGGTTTTCCACTCTTGACCGAAATTAATAGATATTCAACATGACCCTCGACATCACACAGCATCAAAGAAGTCAAAGGGCACATTTGTAGTCTCATAATGTCATGTTGTACACTGTACACAAAAGATCGAGTTCAACACTGTGTGACCATGGCATATAAAAATAAGACACAGTGTAGACCTTGTAATTGCCCTCAGAAAGATACGATCTTGCAGATCCCACTTTTTAAAAAATAATGGGGATATAAAACAAGAGGCCCCAAGGAGCCTTAATCGCTCACCAGCCAAAGTGGTTCAAAGAAGTATTTGGGGTCACATTCAGTTAGACGTGGTTCATCAACACTACAAAGGAATGAAGTCATGAGAGACAAATTTTATGGCACTAGGGACATGGCTTGAACAAACTTGAATCTTATCTGCTGGATCTGAAGAAGAAGAGTTTTAAAGAAAATTCCTCATTTTGAACTAAGTTATCATTCTTGCTCCCACAGTGAGCCCAAATATGAAAGCAGGGACTTGGCTTGAACAAACTTGAATCTCACCCCCAAGGATGCTGCAAGCCAAATATCAAAATATTCCAACTGATGAATCTGAAGAAGAAGATTTTTAAAGAAAAATTCCTCATCTTGACTAAGTTATAATTCAGGCTCCCACAGGGAGCCCAAATATGGATCCAGGGACTTGGCTTTAACAAACTTGAATCTCACCCCCCTAAGGATGCTACAGACCACATATCAAAACATGCTGACTGCTGGATCTGAAGAAGAAGATTTTTTAAGAAAATTCCTCATTTCGAACTAACTTACAAATCAAGCTCCCACAGTGAGCCGAAATATGGACCTAGGGACATGGCTTGAACAAACTTGAATCTCACCCCCCTAAGGATGTGGCATACCAAATATCAAAACATTCCGACTGCTGGATCTGAAGAAGATTTTTAAAGAAAATTCCTCATTTTGAACTAAGTTATAATTCGGGCTACCACAGTGAGCCCATATATGAACCCAGGGACTTGGCTTGAACAAACTTCTTGAATCTCACCCCCCCTAAGCATGCTGCATACCCAATATCAAAAGATTCTGCCTGCTGGATCTTGAGAAGAAGATTTTTAAAGAAATTTGCCTGAAATGCACTAAGTTCAAATTTGGGCTCCTATACTGAGCCCAAATATGAACCCAGGTGGCCGATTTGAACAAACCTGAATCAGATCCACCCCACAAAGTGGCATACCATATATCAAAAGATTCTGCCTGCTGGATCTGGAGAAGAAGATTTTTTAAGAAATTTGCCTGAAATGCACTAAGTTAGAATTCGGGCTTCTATACTGAGCCTAAATGTGAATCGAGGGAGCCGATTTGAACAAACTTGAATCAGATCCACCCCACAATGTTGCATACCAAATATCAAAAGATTCTGCCTGCTGGATCTGGAGAAGAAGATTTTTTTAAAAATTTGCCTGAAATGCATTAAGTTCGAATTTGGGCTTCTATAGTGAGCCCAAATATGAATCCAGGGGGCCGATTTGAACAAACTTGAATCAGATCCACCCCATAATGCTGTATACCAAATATCAAATGATTCTGTCCACTTGTGTGGCCGATTTGAACAAACTTGAATCAGATCCACACCACAATGTGGCATACCAAATATCAAAAGATTCTGCCTGCTGGATCTGGAGAAGATTTTTAAGAAATTTGCCTGAAATGCACTAAGTTCGAATTCGGGCTTCTATACTGAGCCCAAATATGAATCCAGGGGGCCGATTTGAACAAACTTGAATCAGATCCACCCCACAATGTTGCATATCAAATATCAAAAGATTCTGCCTGCTGGATCTGGAGAAGAAGATTTTTTAAGAAATTTGCCTGAATGCACTAAGTTCGAATTCGAGCTTCTATAGTGAGCCCAAATATGAATCCAGGGGGCCGATTTGAACAACCTTGAATCAGATCTACCCCACAATGTTGCATACCAAATATTAAAAGATTCTGCCTGCTGGATCTGGAGAAGAAGATTTTTTAAGAAATTTGCCTGAAATGCACTAAGTTCGAATTTGGGCTTCTATAGTGAGCCCAAATATGAATCCGGGGGGCCGATTTGAACAAACTTGAATCCGATCCACCCCATAATGCTGTATACCAAATATGAAATGATTCTGCCCACTTGTGCGGGAGAAGAAGATTTTTTTTAAAGTAATTTCTCTAAAATACATAGGGTGCTATCGGAGTTATGCACCCTATGGAGCCCCAAGTGGGCATGTCCATTTCATTTGAACAAACTTGAATTGACATATGGTAATGAACATCCATACCAAGTTTCGAGCAAATCGACCTAGCAGTTCCAGAGGAGAAGTCGTTTGAAAAATGTTCACGATGCCGGACGGATGACAACGACGATGGACGATGACAGACGACGGACGGCATGTGATAAGTTTAGCTCCCTTCGGTGAGCTAAAAACACATACTGCATAAGTGTAAGCTGAAAAGAAGCGATTCATGTCATCTTTATGAATTAACAACTTTGGCAATACAAATTTCAAGACATTTAGGCCTTCACTTAAAATGTACTCTTGGGTTCTCCCTTGCGAAGAAATGAGTGGTTACACTTAAACAAGAGGCCCCAAGGAGCCTTAATCGCTCACCGGCCAAAGTGGTTCAAAGAAGTATTTGGGGGTAACATTCAGTTAGACATGGTTCATCAACACTACAAAGGAATGAAGTCATGAGAGACAAATTTTATGGAATTAGGGCCATGGCCTGACCAAACTTGAATCTTTCCCCCCTATGGATGCTGCATACCAAATACCAAAAGCATTCATCTGCTGGATCTGAAGAAGAAGATTTTTAAATAAAATTCCTCATTTTGAACTAAGTTATCATTCGGGCTCCCACAGTGAGCCCAAATATGAACCCAGGGACTTGGCTTGAACAAACTTGAATCTCACCCCCTAAGGATGCTGCATGCCAAATATCAAAACATTCCGACCACTGGATCTGAAGAAGATTTTTAAAGAAACTGCCTCATTTTGAACTAAGTTACAATTCAGGAGCCCAAATATGGACCCAGGTACTTGGCTTTAACAAACTTGAATCACCCCCACCCCCCCCCCACCCCCCTAAGGATGCTACACACTACATATCAAAACATTCCGACTGCTGGATCTGAAGAAGAAGATTTTTTAAGAAAATTCCTTATTTCAAACTAAGTTACAATTCAAGCTCCCACAGTGAGCCCAAGTATGGACCTAGGGACATGGCTTGAACAAACTTGAATCTCACCCCTCTAAGGATGCTGCATACCACATATCAAAACATTCCGACTGCTGGATCTGAAGAAGAAGATTTTTAAAGAAAATTCCTCATTTTGAACTAAGTTATGATTTGGGCTCCCACAGTGAGCCCAAATATGGACCTAGGGACATGGCTTGAACAAACTTGAATCTCACCCCCCTAAGGATGCTGCATACCAAATATCAAAACATTCCGACTGCTGGATCTGAAGAAGAAGATTTTTAAGGTAAATTCCTCATTTTGAACTAAGTTATAATTTGGGCTACCACAGTGAGCCCAAATATGAACCTAGGGACTTGGCTTGAACAAACTTGAATCTCACCCCCTAAGCATGCTGCATACCCAATATCAAAAGATTTTGCCTGCAGGATCTTGACAAGAAGATTTTTAAAGAAATTTGCCTGAAATGCACTAAGTTCAAATAGGGCTCCTATACTGAGCCCAAATATGAACCCAGCGGGCCGATTTGAACAAACTTGAATCAGCCCAAACCCTACAATGTTGCATACGAAATATCAAAACATTCTGCCAGCTGGATCTGGAGAAGAAGATTTTTTAAGAAATTTGCCTGAAATGAACTAAGTTCGAATTCGAGCTTTTATAGTGAGCCCAGATATGAATCCAGGGGGCCGATTTGAGCAAACTTACCCCACAATGTTGCACACCAAATATCAAAAGATTCTGCCTGCTGGATCTTGAGAAGAAGATTTTTTAAGAAATTTGCTTGAAATGCACTAAGTTCGAATTCGGGCTTCTATACTGAGCCCAAATATGAATCCAGGGGGCCAATTTGAACAAGCTTGAATCAGATCCACCCCACAATGTAGCATACCAAATATCAAAAGATTCTGCCCACTGGATCTGGAGAAGAAGATTTTTTAAGAAACTGGCCAGAAATGCACTAAGTTCGAATTCGAGCTTCTATAGTGAGCCCAAATATGAATCCAGGGGGCCGATTTGAACAACCTTGAATCAGATCTACCCCACAATGTTGCATACCAAATATTAAAAGATTCTGCCTGCTGGATCTGGAGAAGAAGATTTTTTAAGAAATTTGCCTGAAATGCACTAAGTTCGAATTTGGGCTTCTATAGTGAGCCCAAATATGAATCCAGGGGGCCGATTTGAACAAACTTGAATCAGATCCACCCCATAATGCTGTATACCAAATATGAAATGATTCTGCCCACTTGTGCGGGAGAAGAAGATTTTTTTTAAAGTAATTTCTCTAAAATACATAGGGTGCTATCGGAGTTATGCACCCTATGGAGCCCCAAGTGGGCATGTCCATTTCATTTGAACAAACTTGAATTGACATATGGTAATGAACATCCATACCAAGTTTCGAGCAAATCGACCTAGCAGTTCCAGAGGAGAAGTCGTTTGAAAAATGTTCACGATGCCGGACGGATGACAACGACGATGGACGATGACAGACGACGGACGGCATGTGATAAGTTTAGCTCCCTTCGGTGAGCTAAAAACACATATTGCATAAGTGTAAGCTGAAAAGAAGCGATTCATGTCATCTTTATGAATTAACAACTTTGGCAATACAAATTTCAAGACATTTAGGCCTTCACTTAAAATGTATTCTTGGGTTCTCCCTTGCGAAGAAATGAGTGGTTACACTTAAACAAGAGGCCCCAAGGAGCTTTAATCGCTCACCGGCCAAAGTGGTTCAAAGAAGTATTTGGGGGTAACATTCAGTTAGACATGGTTCATCAACACTACAAAGGAATGAAGTCATGAGAGACAAATTTTATGGAATTAGGGCCATGGCCTGACCAAACTTGAATCTTTCCCCCCTATGGATGCTGCATACCAAATACCAAAAGCATTCATCTGCTGGATCTGAAGAAGAAGATTTTTAAATAAAATTCCTCATTTTGAACTAAGTTATCATTCGGGCTCCCACAGTGAGCCCAAATATGAACCCAGGGACTTGGCTTGAACAAACTTGAATCTCACCCCCTAAGGATGCTGCATGCCAAATATCAAAACATTCCGACCACTGGATCTGAAGAAGATTTTTAAAGAAACTGCCTCATTTTGAACTAAGTTACAATTCAGGAGCCCAAATATGGACCCAGGTACTTGGCTTTAACAAACTTGAATCACCCCCACCCCCCCCCCCCCCCACCCCCCTAAGGATGCTACACACTACATATCAAAACATTCCGACTGCTGGATCTGAAGAAGAAGATTTTTTAAGAAAATTCCTTATTTCAAACTAAGTTACAATTCAAGCTCCCACAGTGAGCCCAAGTATGGACCTAGGGACATGGCTTGAACAAACTTGAATCTCACCCCCCTAAGGATGCTGCATACCACATATCAAAACATTCCGACTGCTGGATCTGAAGAAGAAGATTTTTAAAGAAAATTCCTCATTTTGAACTAAGTTATGATTTGGGCTCCCACAGTGAGCCCAAATATGGACCTAGGGACATGGCTTGAACAAACTTGAATCTCACCCCCCTAAGGATGCTGCATACCAAATATCAAAACATTCCGACTGCTGGATCTGAAGAAGAAGATTTTTAAGGTAAATTCCTCATTTTGAACTAAGTTATAATTTGGGCTACCACAGTGAGCCCAAATATGAACCTAGGGACTTGGCTTGAACAAACTTGAATCTCACCCCCTAAGCATGCTGCATACCCAATATCAAAAGATTTTGCCTGCAGGATCTTGACAAGAAGATTTTTAAAGAAATTTGCCTGAAATGCACTAAGTTCAAATAGGGCTCCTATACTGAGCCCAAATATGAACCCAGCGGGCCGATTTGAACAAACTTGAATCAGCCCAAACCCTACAATGTTGCATACGAAATATCAAAACATTCTGCCAGCTGGATCTGGAGAAGAAGATTTTTTAAGAAATTTGCCTGAAATGAACTAAGTTCGAATTCGAGCTTTTATAGTGAGCCCAGATATGAATCCAGGGGGCCGATTTGAGCAAACTTACCCCACAATGTTGCACACCAAATATCAAAAGATTCTGCCTGCTGGATCTTGAGAAGAAGATTTTTTAAGAAATTTGCTTGAAATGCACTAAGTTCGAATTCGGGCTTCTATACTGAGCCCAAATATGAATCCAGGGGGCCAATTTGAACAAGCTTGAATCAGATCCACCCCACAATGTAGCATACCAAATATCAAAAGATTCTGCCCACTGGATCTGGAGAAGAAGATTTTTTAAGAAACTGGCCAGAAATGCACTAAGTTCGAATTCGGGTTTCTATACTGAGCCCAAATGTGAACCCAGGGTGCCGATTTGAACAAACTTGAATCAGATCCACCCCACAATGATGCATACCAAATATCAAAAGATTCTGCCTGCTGGATCTGGAGAAGAAGATTTTTTAAGAAATTTTCCTGAAATGCACTAAGTTCGAAATATGAATCCAGGGGGCCGATTTGAACAAACCTGAATCAGACCCATACAAAGATGCTACATACCAAGTATCAAAAGATTCTGCCCACTGGTTCTGGAGAAGAAGATTTTTTAATAATTTTTCTATAATTCATATGGTGCTATCAGAGTTATGCCCCATACATAGCCCCCAAGGGACGTGGCCATTTCACATGAGGTTTCGTGAAAATCGGACCAGTGGTTTCAGAGGAGAAGTCGTTTGAAAAATGTTCACGATGACGGACGATGACCACTGACGGCAAGTGATAAGTTGAGCTCCCTTCGGTGAGCTAAAAAGTTACAAATCTGTTTCTCAGGCCCTCCCGCATGGTCCTTTTGGCTGTCGCATGCTCTCTTTTTATAATCAATGCAAATTTTAAAAATACTAATTAAATGTCTGATATTTTACTGAAGTAAATAAAATTGATAAATTTGTCCCTTGAATGCAACAGGGCTTTGCAATGGTTCAGCATTGCAGAGCCTTCTTGCTCTCAAGGGACGAAATACACCACCCACCACAGCACCACCCATGCTATTCTGTAGATTATGAGGCTTAAAACATAAAACAAAGCAAGAACATGACCTTTTGATGGCAAAGAAATAATTACAAAAATCAACTAGAGGCTCCAAAGAGCCTGTAATCGCTCACCTGGAACTACATATAATATGTCATTTCCCATAGGCTTTCCACGGTAACTATGAGCTGCAATTGTGGCCATGTTTGCAACATTACATCAGCATTACATGAGAATCATGGGTAGGTGTCCCAGTCCTCAATCATGTGAAGTTTCAAAACATTTGACTTGTAGTTTCAGAGGAGAAGATTCTTGCAAAATGCATCAATCAGAATCAGAGAATGTCTCTGTTGGCCACATTTTCCAACCAACAAGAACAAAAAGAGGATCGTTTGTAGAGGGCCTCCTATAGACCATTCCTGCCAAGTTTGGTTCACATCGGCTCAGTAGTCCCAGAGAAGAAGATGAAAATGTGATTTCCCATAGGGTTTCTATAGTAACTATAAGCTGCAATTGAAGCTATGTTGGAAATCCCATCAACATTAAATGAGGGTCATTGGTAGAGGGGGTCTCAGTCATCAACCATGCAAAGTTTCAAAACATTTGGCCCTGTGGTTTCAGAGGAGAAGATTTTTCAAAATCCACCAATCAGAATCAAAGAATGCCTCTGGCAGCCATGTTTTCAAACCCATGGGAACAAAATGAGGATCGTTTGTAGAGGACCTCCCACAGACTATCCCAGGTTTGGTTCACATCATCTCAGTAGTTCCAGAGAAGGTGATGAAAATGTGATTTCTCATAGGGTTTCTATAGTAACTGTAAGCCGCAATTGCGGCCACGTTTGTGTCCCGATCAACATTAAATGAGGATCATTGGTAGAGGGGGGTCCCAGTCATCTTTTATGTTAAGTTTCAAAATGTTTGGCCTGACAGTTTCAGAGGAGAAGATTTTTTAAATCCACCAATCAGAATCAAAGAATGCCATTCCTGCCAAGTTTGGTTCACACCGGCTCAGCGGTTACAGAGAAAAAGTGAAAAGTTTACGGACGCTGGATGACGACGGATGCCAAGTGATGTGAAAAGCTCACATGGCCTTTTAGGCCAGGTAAGCTAAAACTAAAATAAAAAAATGCCCACCCATCGTAACCCAACTTAGTTACATTCCAGTCCAAGTTCTCTTGAGCGGATACACAATTCTATTGGAAATTCTCGGTCCGTTCTTCTCACAATACTGCACAATCTTGCCTGTCGAAAAGGAAATGAGAAAACATCAATTTCAAACAGTTTCAAAAGCTATTTTCCTTTGTTTTTCGTGATTCGGTTTTGATTTCGCACTAATTTTTATGAAATGTCGAGTTATTGGTATCAGTGTGTCGTGCCCAGAGCACAATCCTATCGAGAACGTGGCAGTTTGTGCAATCACGGTACTGTACAATAGTTTGCGGGCATACAAATATGGACCATACCTCAGTGCCGTTCACATCTATGATGATTTCTGGGTCGTAGTTGTCTTCAGTTTCACCCGCTTGACGAGTTATCACCACATCTTTACCGCAGCAATTATCACAGAATGTTAAACCGCACACCCTGCAGTCTCTTTTGATGCCATCAATACTCAAATTTGTTTTACAATCTTCGCATGTTTCTATTATTGGTTCATTTGTCTTTGAATCATGTCTCTAAAAAAATAACAAGTTTTTATACCTGATTAACCATATTTTAACGTAACAGCCAGAACCGGGCATAAAAGTCAACATTCATTTTTATGATTTTTTTTTAAAAACACCGCTTAAGACCTCTCACTGGGACGAGTTTATTGAGCTTGTTCCATTGACAGATCATAAGCTATATTTTTGAGACAAAAAATGAGACTTTTAGCTCTTCAACTAGTTGTTTTTGCAAGAATCATCAGATATTCTAGTTGGGTAAAGCTTTAAAAGGCCCCACACTCTAAAATCAATTGGATAAAAATTCAACCTAAATCAACAGGGTTGAGTGAATATGAATCCAATTGGGTTCATATTCACTCAACCCAGTTCCTTTGGGTTAACTTTTAACCCAGCTAAGTTTAGAGTGCAGAAGCCAAAGCATGGTAAACAAGTAGAACATCACCACATCACCTCTGGATAGCTATTACAAAAAAACTGACATGGGCCTTCGGGAGCGATTCTCTTTTAAGGAAAGTAATGAGAATCAGCCTTGATTCTTGAACAATTTTCATTTGATTCATTACATAGTTTCCAAAAGTGTTCTTAAACAGGGTTTCCACTAGAGGCAAATTTGTGGGTCCGATAGTTTGAAGAAAGTGAAACTCCAACACCGAAGGCGTCTGCCACATGTTCCTTTATAGAGTGGGGGGGGGGGGGGGGGGTGTCTGGGGAAAATTTTGATTTTTAAGTGCTCTCTGGTGGCCTCTGGGGGCATTCTGGTCGCTAAAATGCTGAATAACTAAGTGGAAAATATGTATTTTTTCCTCCTACAATTCTCTAAATTCCCACGGGATACACAATACTACATCTGGTCGGAGGTTTCATAAAAATACAAACCCAAAACAACACAAAATTCATGAATCCTGACAGTGACTGCGACGCTTGACCTCAATTTTTTTTATACAACCAGATACGTGCCAACATAAATAATTGGAAATGCAGAGAGAACGAAATATTTGAAAAAAAACATGATGCGGACGTGTGATGTCATGCACGTGCAATTACATCATTTATCGCTCGAAATAAAAGCTAGTGATTTCAGACCAAACACGACAATTTGAGTCCGAAATTTTATAGGCGACGTTTAGGATTTGAACTTTGTTTCCCCCTCTCGTCTGGGGGTTATAAAGTATCAGGTTGTCTCCAGTAATAGTAGGCATAGTATACAACATAATTATGCCTATATTACGTGGAAACAAAGGATCCCGAGTGTCGTTACGATACAGCATTGTACTCGGCATTTTAACCACCAGCTTTTCTGGCTGATCATACTATGATCGGCAGGGGGAATGGGTCCGGTCGACGGACCCGCAGCAGGTCTAGTGGAAACCCTGTCTTAAAGGATAGGAGCATTTTACTTATGTTTTGGTATCAGATTGTCTTGGCTGTATTGTTTAGTAAACTCTTGGCTCCTATATATTCTCAAGATACCGTAACTTCCACCAGCAACACTACCAAAAACATGTATGTTGGAACATGTTTTTCTACATGTACATATTTATTTATTATTATTCAGTGGTGCTTAACCCTTTGAACTCTGGTGGTATCTTCCATGCTAGTTCCATTGCAGCAATTAGAAAAGTCCATATTCATTATTTGGGGTAAACCAATCAATATTTTCAACGTGCTGCCTCGGGACTGCACATTGAAAATATTGATTGGTCTACCCCACATATTTACTGAACAGCCATCCTATAAAATGACGTTATGATGTATCATGTACCTGGCTGGAAAAGTGACTGGTCGGGTTCACATATATCTGCACAAAGGCTAATTGTTAGTGCTCAAACGACTAGTGAATTCCAAAGCCAACTAGTCAATACCCAAAAGTCAAGTCGACTTAGACTAGTCGTTGGTGATAACCTGTCTCCTTATAACAGTGTTGGTGTTCCGGTAGAGTGCTGAAGGTCCAAATTTGGCTTCACTTGGGCATTCATATACAACTACTTACTGGAACATTATTCTGTTAATGTGCTTCTAATTATGCTAAGAGTGAAATTATATAGTCTTATTTAATTTGCCTTGTTGCGATTTATGGGAGAGTGCCTATATAGGCACTCTTCCATAAATTGCAACAAGGCAAATTAATAACATATCCTGATAGCCCAAAATAATTCAGCACTCTACTAGTACCAGTTAAAACAAACTACTGTCACTACTATTAGATGGCAATAGATGTATACATTGATTGCCCAATATTGCTGTTCAAACTGTCTGACAGTGGCTCTGAAGAGATACTATTTACCTAAAAGCTTGAACTCCTCCGACTAGTTGACTGCACAATTGAGAGTCGACTACTGGTTTGCCCAGAGTCGACATCGACTAGTCGACTAATCGTTTGAGTACTACTAATTGTGCCCGCAAAATTGTGATAAAGTCAAGTTTGTTTGTCGTACCCATGTTGTCCACATTAGAGGACTTCTACTTCAAGCATTGGTGACTGGGTTCTGTCTTACCAGTACAACAGTGCTTGTTTATAACAGTGAATGAGCATGCAATGCTTCACTCCTCAGGATTATCACAGGTATCTATTCACTCACTAGGGTATAACAGAACTCACAATTCTAAATTATTCAAAAACAAAAAATTGATTCAGCAGGTGTTCTCGGGAGTCAAAATCAATTTTTGCAAAGGGGGATAAATTTTACGGTCAGCTGTGTGACAAGACAGTCAGTATCTTCAACCTGTTGCCAAATGGTAGATGGTTCAAATCAGTAATTGATCTCCCTTGTCGATTAAATATAGACCCATCCAAAATTATTATCTGAATAAATGTGGGATGGGAAAATGGATATTTTCAATTAATACAGCCTAATGGTAGAAATCTGAAAATTCCCGTTAACCATAATTCAAACATATGCTGTTCCAACTCATCTCATGGAACATACATGAAATGTTTCATTATAAATTTCTAAAGCATAAAAGCTCACCATTCTTTTGAAAATGCTTTGTAATCCACCCATTTTTGCAGCTTTCTTCCCCTTTTCAATAATTTTATCTGACGTAGGTTTTCTCAGATCGTCATTGAAAACGTCTATCAGATGTCCTCTTACAGAAACGACTGTCAGCATTCTGTAATAGAATATATCTTCTTATTAACAGATCAGAATATCGCTAAATTTTCAAAAAGTAAGGCTTTCAGGCAGGTTATGTTTTTGCACATGTAGATTCAACACACTTTCATCAGACAGTTCTACATATGTACAGTGGCTGAGATATAGCTTTCTCTGATGGCGGGGCAGTTTATTTCTGTAATGCACTGAAACATCCCTCCTTCAACAATTTTGAATAGATGCGAAATAATAGGCGGTCTCTCTTGCGGACGGAATCCTGACTTCCTGTGTCACTCGTCCAGTGGAAGGAAGAAGTTGTTAGATCACTTGAACAACAAATGCTCAAATTTAGTTTTCAGGTATGGATATGTTCTTGCATAGTTTCCGTGAGTGTCTTTAATATAATTTAATAATATTATTGTGGAAATGACATAATTTCAAATACAGTTCTACGAGGATGCTTTTGTGTACTTTTAATTTCCGTGATGCTCGGGGAGAACTTATCAAAAGACAATGGTATGTGTTGCCACTATTTCTTTCCCATAACAGTCTCTACTGAAACAGCAAACATTATTACAACAGTAACAAAAATTACTGCAGAATGTAAACTTTACTGTAAAACGTTTTTTTTTGTAAGCGCACCTTAGTACACAGTGTCACCATGCTCCCACATGGACAATCGGAATTAACCCTTTACCCAACGCAGACTAAATATCATTTTTTTTTAATTTTTCAAATAATTTTTCAACAAAACCATATCGTGTGACCCCTCATTGGAGCGAGCTCATTGAGTTCATTCCAATGAGGCATCACATGATATGGCTTTGTTGAAATATTTCGAAAAATTTATTTTTTTTGATTGCTGAATTTGAATATTACATGGGCAGATGCGGGCAATTCGTTAAGTAAAGGGTCTTGCTCAAGGATACAACATGGTCACCGTTGTTCAGGTTCAAACTCTTCAGTTTAAACTCCAATGCTCTAGCCACTGAGTCACTGTGCACCCTAAACAGGGCATACTTTGTTTGTACAGGGCATTCTGCACAAGTATTCCAATTTTACAGGGGTTATTCTACCCTCTTTGGGAAAGAGTCCGGGGTCCATGCAATTGGGAAAATTCCAGTCATGAAGGCTCCAATTGGAAATTTGTTTGGAAGAAGAAGCACACACACAGAATAAGAAATGTTACCTTTATACTGAGCTGAGAACATGAAAACAGAAGCTACTACATGTATATTACATGTAGTAAATTTATGACAAATAGTCACATGAAATAATGATCAATCCCAGACCTGAAAACAAGCAGTCTGACATTTGCAGAATGAGGTCCCCAGAGGGTGAATTTGATGATGCTATCCTATACAGTGGGCCAATTTATCCTCTGGGTACCTCTTTCTGTTTAGTTTTGAGACCCTGATTCAGATTGAGGTTCACAGAGGGTAAATTTAGTGATGCTACCCTGCTATGCAGGGTAGCATTACTAAATTCACCCTCTGGGGACCTCATTTTGCAGATGTCAGTCTGCTTATTTTCTGGCTTGATCAGTCTTTGTAATCGCTATTATAAATTGTTGTATTTGCTACACTTGGACATTCTACATTCTGTGCCATTTGCTACACTTGGATATTCTACATTCTGTGCCTTAGCTCTTGTGTCTAGGTAAGTCGTGGCTGCCTATATAGGCAGTCAAGACTTGTCTAGAAACAACTGACAAGGTTCTTGGGATGTAACTTGTAAATGTATCTAAAAACGGTGTGTTGAGGCACCTGTTTTGTTGCAGTGAAAAGTGATTAAAGTCAAAATAAAGACTTCAAGAGTTAAATTTTTATTTGAATGAGGACGGCGATAGGGATATTTTTGGTTTGAATTGGGAAAAATCATGTCAAAATGCCATTGGGAAAGGGTCCCATATTCAGACCCTGTAGACAACCAAAATGATCCCTGTTAAATAGTTCATCTAGATGCAGAAATTTTCCACCCCATTACCAAATAGTGTCCGCCATGTAAGAGCCATTTCCATGCTGTAATGCATGATGTAGTGGTTTTAGGAATAGCTTGTGAATGAATACACATAGACCTTTGCGGTATATTTATAGAGCTGCACACGTCCCATTTAGTCCCATATTTCAATGCGCTTTAATTGGATAGTCTTACCGAACTGACTATTATCTTACTAATAATTCTTTGTTGAAAAAATGTAAATGTAACTAAGATGTTCCTTTGAGAAAAATCAGGTTTGCCCATACTTTTGTGTTCAATTTTTCGGTGAGGACCAAATGCTTCATGGCTGACAATAGTATTGAAATGGTTAACCGGATAAATGATTTGCAACCAGTTACCTACCTTACCGATTGGAGAAAAACATCAACCGGTTATACGAAATACTGGTAGTGATCGTCAATCCACTGTTAACTGGTAGAGTGCTGGAAGCCCATATTTGGGCTTTACAGTGAAGTGCAGGTGCCCTAGTTTGAAAGCTTCATATCTGCTGGATGTGTATCATATTATCTGTGAAATGAAATTACTTACTCTGCAAGAATTTGCCTTGCTACAGTGTATGGGAGAGTGCCTGTAGGCACTCTCCCATAAACTGCAACAAGGCAAAGACATGTAACAAATTTTAATTGCCAAAAAATAATTTAGCACTCTACCAGTTAAAACGTAGTAAATCTGCCACTTCTCCTTTGGGATAGATTTCACCTTGAAGTCGTGTTGTAGATAATGAGAAATAATCGACTTTGGCATTCAAGACTTCATTAATAATCGGCAGTTTCCGTGACTGCTGAGTAATTACAGAAACTATTCCATAGTATGTCTACAAAAGAATGTTGTCGAGTACTCTTCGGAATAATTTTTGCGTATACTGCTCTCAAATCTCTATTATTTTGATCCCATATTCGGTGAAATAATGGGCACGGATAACCGGATATTATCCAGTTATGGCTATCAGTTAGTCGGTTGTGGAAATGAGCCAACCGTTTCAGCCCCAGCTGACAATTTTTGTCATTGGAAGATATTTACAGGAAAGTTATCTCCTCTTAACTTCCGAAAGCTATCAGTAAATTTAAAACTGAAATTTCGAAATGTTAGCGAATTTGTATCATTGACATGTTCATCGTATCAGAAACTTTAGGCATTTTCCTGAAGAGTAGTTATAGGAATACAAATGCAGGCTTTTCACAGTTTTTTCCATTCAGTTTCAACAATTCAGTATTATTCTCTGTGGACACCCATTTAAAAATAAGAAAACGGAGTTATCACCATCTTTTGATGTTCTGTATTTTTTTTATACCATGATTACCTATTCTACTATATATAAAAAGCCTATGACATAAATTTTAGCTTTATACACCAACCGTGATGAACACGCCAGCAATGGGATTTCAATAGTTAAAATTTACACCTACAGTGGAACTACATCAAAGTTGACCTTTGGTGACCTTGACCTGAATGCAAACTTGTCTAAATTTATCGCTCGTTGCCTCGTGAAGAGTGAAATAAAAGCGGAATTTATTTAATTTTAAATGAAATTACCTCATAAGATACCAATAAATTAACAAACATGCGTTGTCTCTTGTTAATAAAGCATCCATAACTCAAAATAGTAGGTTATTTAACGTTATTAAAATGAAAAAAGCCCTGTGATTTGTGTGTTTCTTTTCCCATTTCATTTCAGCGATAAAATTGACAGTGGAAGTACTGCCCACCGGTGCTCATGTAAACAAAAACATATTCACACATGTGTACGTCTGCTGCTGAGTAAAATCGAGAAAAAATAATAGCAATTCTTAATAATCTGATGATCATGGTATAAATGAAATATACCCAAAGAAGCTTGGTGTACCAAATATTCACCACCCGTGGTGAAGTGGTGAACATTTAGTACACCAAGCTACTATGTGACCTTAAACACCAATAAATAAATAAATAAATATACTATGGGTATAGTCTATATTTATCTGTTCACTGTATCAACAGAGAGTGTATCATGACATATAATACAGACAAGCCAGAAAATAAGCAGACTGTCATCTGCAAAATGAGGTCCCCAGAGGGTGAATTTAGTGATGCTACCCTGCACTAAATTTACCCTCTGTGAACCTCAATCTGAATCAGGGTCTCAAAACTAATAGAAAGCGGTACCCAGAGGATAAATTGGAACATAGGATATCATCATCAAATTCACCCTCTGGAGACCTCATTCTGCAAACATCAGATTGTTTATTTTTAGGCCTGAATACAGACACCTTTCCATTAATATAAACATCTTCGAGGTGAGATTTGCTATTCTTTTCTGCTGGGAAGAATAACAAGAGGCTCCAGGGGGACTGAGGGCACTCACCTGACAAGATAGACTAAATATCAACCAAGGGAATTCATTTCAACGAGTTGCATCTGCTCCTCCTAAGAAAAGCTTATACCAAATATCCAAAGATTCTGACCAGTTGATCTGAAAAAAAGATGATTTTTAAAGAATATTCCTCATATTGAACTAAGTTATAATTCAGGCTCCCACAGGGAGCCCAAATATGAACCCAGGGACTTGGCTTTAACAAACTTGAATCTCACCCCCTAAGGATGCTGCACACCAAACATCAAAAGTTTCTTATTGGTAGATCGGAAGAAGATTTTTAAAGAATATTCCTCATACTGCACTAATTTAAACATTTGGGCTCCCATAGCGAGCCCAAATATGGACCCAGGGAATTGATTTCAATAAACCTGTGAAACAATCTTCCAAAGATGTTAAATGTGAAATTTGAAAGCTTTTGGAGCAGTGGTTTGGGAGAAAAGTAGTCTTAAATGTTTTTCCCATTACCCACAGTGTTAAAAAATGCTGACTCAGAACTTTTTCAAAAGTCCCCAAAAAGTACCCTGTGATAAAAACCGATAGCAATTTTTTTTACCAATCCATTCTGTTGGTCCTAAGGAAGCTTCACACCAAATAAGAAGCATCAGTGTCGTATAGTTTTGGAGACATGGGCATTTTAATTTTTTTCTATTTTTAGATCCTGCGGTTCCCATGGGGTGACAGGAAAAACAATTTGGGCATAAATTAAGTACTTATGACCCAATAAGCCCTCATATCAAATTTGGTTCAAATCTGCCTCTCGGTTTGGAAAATAGAAATTTTGGGTGGTGCAAAAATTCTTGCCTCTCCCATAACGATGGCAAATATAGCCCCACAAACTTCTCTTGAACAAATCTGAGTCTACACCTCAAAAGGAAGCCGCACACCTAATATCAAGTCTCTGCTACTGCTGGTTCATGAGAAGAAGATTTTTTAAGATTTACGCACACTTTTTGGGCATGGCCCTACCAAGGGGCGAGGCAGCTTGATTTGAACAAAATCAAATTGCGATGTCATAACAAACTATTATCTCAAATAGCAATTAAATTGGTTCAGCGGTTTGGGAGGAGAAGACGCAAACACCATATTCACGGACGACGGACGGTGAGTGATCACTAAAGCTTTCCTGACTGAAAGTCAGGTGAGCTAAAAACTTGCAGATTACTGTAAAACACTTTCGCTGAACAAAGAGCCAAAGTGGACATTTGTGCATGTTTGTGTTATGGTGATTGCTATCCTTAATGACAGATTATTTGTGAACTAGTTGCTTCTAATTAGCTATCCATAAACAGCCAAGCTTCCTTTTGTTATTTTTAATAAACGAAAACAACAGACAGCTCAAAGAGCTGATTGCTGTTTAGTTTAGTTTAAACATATTGTATTAGTCAAAATTAACAAAAAGGATTGGACAATAAGTGCCGATTGTGGCTTCTAGCACTCAACCAGTTAAAACTCCTTATTATTTTTGATCTTCATTTTAGGGCTGTCACGATTAATCGATTGTTGATCGGTCACGGTGAAATCGATTAGTATTTTTCGTTGTCGAATAATCGGTAAATTTTATCCCGTTTTAGATGTTTAATAATTAAAAGAAAATTTGATGAAAAAACTATTGTCTCTAAAGGTAAAGAGTTAAGAACATCGATGTTAAGCCCCAAGAAGCCGTTGGAAGCATTTGTCTTCCATGTACATTCATCAAAGCTTTGATGTTCTGAATTTTTGAACCGTCAGTGTAATAATCAAGACCGGTCGGCAGTTGCGAAGTTCGCAACTGCCGACCGGTCTTGATTATTACACTGACGGTTCAAAAGTTCAGAACATCAAAGCTTTGAATGTCCCTAAAAGTTGATCGTCTTCGTTGTTTACTTGAGGTAGGTCAGCTGACTTGAACTTCATTTTTATCGACTTCAAAGAGAGGGAGAGGGGTGGGGGTCATCTAGGTACGATTAATCGATTATTTGCGATGATTAATCGATTCCTAAAATGAAAAATCGTGACAGCCCTACTTCATTTCAGTTGTGCTATATTGATTTTGTGTTATATGATCACCATTACAAAAACAAACTATCACTGAAATCAACATGGAAGCTCTAGTATTTAATATTGGGCTCTCACAACTGGTTTTTAGGCTTAGGCGACCATTCCACCAAGAATAAAAAATAAAAATAAAAATCGACCTCCCTCGTTCATTTTAAAAAAAAAAAATTGTCCTCGGAGAATCAAATATTTAATTTTGTTTGGCCTTATCAACAATTACCTGCTTCTTGACTGGACCTTCCTTGCAGGTCTTATAATTTCAAGGGAGATAACTTTATGAAAAGTCAGTTTTCATAACGATATATGCCAGGGATGTAATATTTACATGCAGATGTTTTATTTGGTGGATAAGAAGGGAAAAAATTACAGTATCAACATATTAAACTTCAAGATGACATTTAAAAGATGACATTTGGCAATGATGAAAGGATCATTAAGCTCCATTCTTTATGTTTTCATTTCCATTATAAATGTTCGTTTTATCAAAAATTTTAATTAAAATGTAGTTGTGCACTTTATCTTTTGTCCGTTTTTATGTACTCAAATTTCAGCCAAATCCGATGTTGACTCATACAAGCTATATTGTAACTTGTTAAGTAATAACAGAATAAAAAATTTGTTAATATGTAGAGCATTTCAGTTACCTTGATAATCAGCAAATTTTATCTACCATTTACCAAAAAAATAAACACCCAATCGCAAACAGTAATATCAGTAGCGATAAAAATTTGGTGATAAAAGATCTTGTTTATCGCAATAGCAATGATTGATGCATCACATTTGCCCCGAACACACATTGCAGGGTACTGCAATCCATTACATAAACAATCCACCAGGTAATACACCAAACAAACATGAGCAATGCAAAGCATGGAATATGCCCCCAATGATGTCATAAAAGGGTAAATCTCTCGGGGGTGTAACCAAATCAAATGGAACCTTCCTGTAGACATCAATAATGCATAAAAAAAATTGATTTGTCAGCATTCAGTTATTGGATGGAAAGCAAAATCAATATTGCCACCATGGAAGCCATACTGAATTGGCTAGCTGATCCAAAATCAAAAGGAAGCTTCCTCTAGACACCAATAATGCTTAACAAAAAACTGAAATGAATTAGCCACTGGCAGCCATCTTGGATCAGCTGACTGGTCTTAGATTGAAAGGAACCTTCCTCTAGACACCAACAATGCATAATTAAAAAACTAGAGGCTCTAAAGAGCCTGTAATCGCTCACCTGGAACTACATATAAAAATGTGATTTCTCACAGGCTTTCCATGGTAACTATGAGCTGCAATTGTAGCCATGTTTGCAACATTACGTCAACATTACATGAAGATCATTGGTAGAAGGTGTCCCAGTCCTCAATCACGTGAAGTTTTTCAATCCACGGGAACAAGTTGAGGATCGTTCGTCCCATAGACTATCCCTGGCAGGTTTGTTTTCACGTCGCCTCAGTTTTTCCCAGAGAAGAAGTGGAAAATGTGATTTCCCATAGGGTTTCTATAGTAACTATAAGCCACAATTGTGGCCATGTTTACATACCGATCAACATTAAATGAGGATTGTTGGTAGAGGGGTTCCCAGTCATCATTTATGTGAAGTATCAAAACATTTGGCCTGGCAGTTTTAGAGGAAAAGATTTTTTAAAATCCACTAATCAGAATCAAAGAATGCCTCTGGCGGCCTTGTTTTTCAACACACGGGAACAAAATGAGGACGGTTTGTACAGGACTTCTCATAGACAATACCTGGCAAGTTTGGTTCCAAAGAAGAAGAAAATGTGATTTCCCATAGGATTTCTATAGTAAGGTGCAATTGCAGCCATTTCGCAACCCGATCAACATTAAATGAGGGATCATTGGTAGAGGAGGTCCCAATCATCATTTATATGAAGTTTCAAAACATTTGGCCTGGCAGTTTTAGAGGAGAAGATTTTTGAAAATCCACCAACCAGAATCAAAGAATGCCTCTGTAAGCCATGTTTTACATCCGATGGGAACATGGCAGGTTTGTTTTCACGTCGCCTCAGTTTTTCCCAGAGAAGAAGTGGAAAATGTGATTTCCCATAGGGTTTCTATAGTAACTATAAGCCACAATTGTGGCCATGTTTACATACCGATCAACATTAAATGAGGATCATTGGTAGAGGGGTTCCCAGTCATCATTTATGTGATGTATCAAAACATTTGGCCTGGCAATTTCAGAGGAGAAGATTTTTGAAAATCCACCAACCAGAATCAAAGAATGCCTCTGGAAGCCATGTTTTTCATCCGACAGGAACAAAATGAGGATCGTTTGTAGAGGACCTCCCATAGACCATTCCTGCCAAGTTTGGTTCACTCTGGCTCAGTGGTTACAGAGAAGATGATGAAAATGTGAAAAGTTTACGGACGACGGATGACAGATGACGACTGACGCCAACTGATGAGAAAAGCTCACATGGCCTTTTAGGCCAGGTGAGCTAATAAAACTTATTTGAGTCAGTATTCATCAGTTATTGGACGGAAACCAAATTCAATACTGCCACCATGGTGGCCATATTGAACTGGCTAGCTGATCCAAAATCGAAAGGAAACTTCCTCTAGACACCGATAATGAATAACAAAAAACTGAAATTGATTTGTGTCAGTATTCATTAGCTATAGGCTGGAAACCAAATTCAAGATGGCCACCATAATGAATTGGCCACTGGCGGCCATCTTGGATCATCTA
Organism: Pictodentalium vernedei; assembly: GCA_031216915.1. NCBI lineage: Eukaryota > Metazoa > Mollusca > Scaphopoda > Dentaliida > Dentaliidae > Pictodentalium > Pictodentalium vernedei. The sequence goes on from CM062294.1 coordinate 223,193,668, forward strand.
ACTGTCCCAAAATCGAAAGTAAACATCCTTTAAATACCAACAATGCATAACTGAAAAATAGAAATGATTTGAGTCAGCCTTCAGTAGTTATTGGATGGAAACCAAATTCAATATGGCTGCCAGCAGCCATATTAAATTGGCCTGCTGGACCAAAATCGAAAGGAAACTTTGTCTAGTCATCCACAAGTTACCCCTAAAATTATGATTTGATCAAATAAGCAGTTCTTTATCTGACGGAAACCAAAAGTTAACGGATGGATGCCGGGTGGACGGGGGCATAAAAGATGGAGGTGAATCACAAAAATCGAATGTCATAGCGAGAAAATTCTGAAATGTAACTTCAATCTCATTGTGATCAGATAGCTTCTAAAAATTATGAATGAAGTGACATCATATATTTAAAGCGATTTTTGCGCATTACAAAAAAATAATTCCCTAGTTCTTTTCGCAAACCAACCAAATGTGTCTTGGGTGACCTCATGAAATGAATTGAATTTGGATCGAAATATCATTGCTCGACAGAAAAAGCATACTTGGGCTGAGTTTGATTATTTTTTTTTTCACAAGTACAATTTCATTCATGCTGAAGGAATATCTTCACGTGACGTCGGGTTAAGAGAATTGAAAATGGAGATCAATTATTTTTATCAGCTGAGTGCAGCTTTTTGTTTAACAATTATTTTTGCGAAGTCATGATTATCGTTTGTTTTGTTTTTTGGACTGAAGAGTAGATAAATGTGTTATGCACTCATTGTGCTTGTGAACAATCTCTTACTGAGAGTCAACTCGTTTTTAGGAGGTATAGCTACTCATCGCGCAATTGCGACTCGTAGGTTTTCATCCCCATAAACGAGTCTCATCGTGATAAAAGATTCTGTACATGCACAATGTGCACATAACACATATATATATTGTTTAACAGGGCTCTATCGAACAAGATATAATAGAATAAATGTTCAGTTTACTTCTGTTTAATATATATGCAATCCCCAAAGCCCGTCAATGGGCTAATTCACATGGCACACCATTGTCGTTTGCCATTCAGCTATCTGAACGTCGATGCTAGACCTCTAGAAGCCTTGCATCGACGTTGGAATATCTGAACTGTGTAGTTTCCAGACAATTTTGAACGCGTAGTTAAAGCTTCCACAAGATGGTTACTGGGATAACCAATTAGAAATACTGAATTATTGCGATTTATTTCTCATTTATTTTCAATGTTCGTAAAAATTCAGCTCACCCCCTGCTGTCCGTCTCTTCATCGTCAATGTTATCCAATGACTCCGTACTCTTGCTCATAGCTTCACTTTTCTTGTTTTTGAAATCCATGTGCATGATGTGGAACTCATTTGTCCAGGATCTTGTTTTTCCATCATCTGACTTTTCCGTAACATTATCATTACATGAGCGACAAACCTGGAGAAAAATACATTGCTCTTTATAAACATGGTGTATATTTTTATTTATTTACTTTGGTAGGATGCTCAAGGCTGGAGCTGTTATTGCAGTTGGGATGGATGAGGAGGATGAAAAGGGAAATTAACGTTCACTCTGTGACCCCCCTCCCCATCTACACTTTACAATGTGGATACATAGATATTTTGGGTAGAAACCATAGAGCTAACTAACCCCACAAAAGTGGAACATGCATGTGCAAAATTGTGTAATAGCAGACATTAACTGCCGGTTGTTTTCGAAATAGAATGAAGTTGAAATAGCTTAATCATTTTCACTTAATTGTTTTGCTATGAACGTGGTAGCTCAGTGGTTACAGCATCGGTCTTAAAACCGAAAGGTCCACGACTCGATCCCCACCAGGGGTAACTTCACTGTGATCTTGATACGGCACTTCACCCCGATTGCCAACGTGAGGGCACGGTGGTGCTGTGTGTTGAGGCTTACGTCGATGGCGCACTCTTGTCTTCAACAAATGCTAACCCTGCTTGCGTGGTGTTAGTATGTTGGGGAGTCTGCGAGTTGCTCGCCACTGCTCGGAGGATCCCTCCAGGTACTCAGGCTTCCTCTACACATAAAAACGGTCCGACACAAGGTGATCCTGGCTGTCGAAAGTGTAGTTAAACCCCAATAAATAAATAAATCGTTTCGTTACGATATAAATGGAGCCAAGCAATGATCGAACAAGGGCAGTCGAACTGGGACAAGTGCTCCGACGGTAGCCTGTACACTCCAAGGAAAGTGGGTAAACAAACAGCTCATAACAGCGTGGAATTCCAATCAGAATTAACACTTATACTGCTGAAAGTGACTATTGTCACCAATTTGATGATGATTATCTGTATGTTCTGGTATTCGTGGCTCAAACCTACCATCTGATTAATTGCTGGAAAGGGCTCAGAGAGCCCTTTCCAACAATTAATCAGATGATAGAGTTTCAAGTATGTCATGAATTTGATTAAACTTCCTCGCATACAGGCGTACATAGAGGTCCTCCATATATGGCTGAAGTGGGTGTGGCAGTAAAAGGTTTAAACTGGTAGTCTGAGAGCTTCATGCAATACACGAATCAAACAATGAATTTCAAATATTGCAAATGCATCAATATACAGGAAATATGCGTAATATGTTATCTGCACGCATAAACAAACTCCTTAGACAGTGTATTCCATCTTTAACTGAGCAGGTTTTTTGGTTTTCCAGTTCTGGAGGCAAACCGCAAGACCAAACCGCAAGACGCTGCAAAAACCGACTAAGTGGTTTTAATGCGTTTGTGCATAAACTGGTAATTGCCTTGTACAAAATGGTAGCTTCCACAATAGTTGAGGAATGCACACGCAAGGACAACATTATAGACATTTGGTAGAGACATGAGACGAATGTATCTACAACATGAGATCTGCTGATGTCAAAAATAGGGTGAAGAGGGAGAAACCGAGTTGGTGGTTAGCATCTGTAAAAAATGTCACGTTCATAAAACATCAAAGTTCCAAATTGATAGCCACCATTCTGCCAGTCAAATCATTCCTAAACAAACACGTATCTGGATATAAATTTTATTCCCAGGTTAGGTATATATGCATAAATTGTCTGTCATTTCATTAAAACAATTTAAAAAAAATTAAAGCAAAATTTTGTTTTGAGTACATTCTTTCTCGCCAATTTCAAGAAAGGTCATCGAGTCCTGACAGGGCCAGAAATGTACACCTGTCTGCCTGTCTCAGACAGGTAGAATTTCTCTGTCACCAGAAATGTACACCTGTCTGCCTGTCTCAGACAGGTAGAATTTCTCTGTCACAGGCTAGAATTCTTTTCACTTGTCACTTATGACATGTACCAGCCTATATTTATGCCATAAAACATGGCATTACTAAACCTCCAATTTGACTACCAATAGGCACCAGAATTAATTTAAAGCATGGTTATCATAATTTTCTTCCGGACTGCCCCCAAACCTCCACTGATGGAAATGGAAACACAACCTCCCATAATCAGCCCCAACTCATGTCTTTGGCCTTTTGGCTGTGCCTATGGCAGATCGTGCTTACACTTCAACATGTTCAGTTGGAGAACAGTAGATATAAAAACTACGTGTCTCCTGGGACAGGTAGAAATTTGTGAACATTTCGAGCCCTGAGTACTGGGCAAAATTACTCAGGTCTGCTAGAAACATGACTTGCAACCAAGCTGTCTCACGTGCAATACAGCTCAGTTTGGTTGCTAATGTGGGTAAACAGATAGCCCATAACAGCATTGAATTCCGAACCGTATTAAACTGGTGACCTGAGAGCTCAATGTTATACATGATCAAACAATGAATTTAAAATTGTGCAACTCCGTAAAATTTACAAGTACTTCTGTAATAACGTATCTGCATGCTTAAACAAACCCATTGGACAGTGCTGTCCATCTACAACCGTGTGGGGATTTTTGGTCAAAGACAAATATTTGTCCAAAAATTCAGATATTTGGAAATTTTTCAGGCGAAAATTCCAAGTTGGAAATTCGAAGCATTGTTGCAATGGAGGTTTTTCTGAATGTGGTATTACATTTCTGTGAAAATTGACCCGCGACTCCCACAAACAGAATTCTGATCAAACAAGGCAAGATTTTCCGACTGCTCAGTGGCTCCAAGTTTAATTCCACAACCGTGGTCGTGTTTATACGCATTTTGTTCTCTTCTATGCTAACCATAAACTTTCATGTTATGACAAGTATTTAGCAAACCATTTCTTGAATTATATCAGAAGTTGCAGAAATACAAACAAGTTGGTCAATTTGGTGCTCAGAGTCATCAGCAGTTGATTTGTGAGGCCAGTATACAGGGCTCATTATGAGACCTACGTGCAATGCACTCACAGACTTCAGTTTGTATTAGGATTCAAATTATGCCCCCTGTGAGGTTGTGTCCTGGAATTTTTAAAGGTACTACCAAAATTGTGCGAAGTTTTCTTTGTCTCTGTACTCATGAATGACAGATATAGCCAGACTGAAAATTTTGATTTGTATTTGGTATTGTTGAAATAATATCTCACACATACTGTGACATACAGGCTGAGTTAGTTAGCTAATACATTACTCATACTTTGTAAGCATAATGGATGGCTGGTTGTTATTCATTGAATTCATTTCAAGATTATTGTGCTCACTGCTCAGCATGACCTCATAATCGAGGTGATCAATTAATAAATTATTGGTTGAATACTGATTTTATTAGCATTCCCTATGCATGTACATTGATGTAATTGACAAAATGCCTTATGAAGGCAGATAAGGCCTAATTACAGACTACAGTAACTCAATAAATTGTCATTTTGTGCCATCTTAAAATATCAAATTACAGGCTTGGCAATTTCAGGAGAGCGATTTTTTAGCTCTCCTTACTGCCCTCCTGAAAGAATTAAGGAGAGCGAAAAATTGCCCTCCTAAATATTTTGGTCTGGGATGATTGAGATTACATGTATTATGGTCACATTAAATTTTTGATGTAAAGCAAAAATGTAATTTAACTTTGAAGTCACATAACATCACGTAATTTCATTTTGAAAGTGGTTTTGTGGTAAAAGGTAATGGCTGCAACCATACCCAAACACAGTTGCAATCATTTGAAGCAAAACGGGCCACAGCAATATTTTTTTCTGTCAGTTTCAAGTTCAACAACTGACATCACAGTTTGAGGGGTAATTATTCAAGGAATATTGACACTATAATATACTACCATTACTACTATCCCGTCACTTGAAGCACTTGCACCAGGATGTGGCTGTAGATTCAAGCAGACCTGTTGTCCAAGAAAGTCATACGCCTACCACTACCACCTTCAACCCCCCTTGGGGGGGTTGAAGGTGGTAGTGGTAGGCGTATGACTTTCTAGGGCAACAGGTCTGGGTACACACACAGGTCTTGTCAAGTGTGTGTTCGGTTGTTGAGTGAGACATCTAGATCTCTAAGAGATTTTGTTTTACCTTAGTAAAGTTAATAAAATCACTGATGTAGTCTGTTGGTTTCAGTTTCAATGAGTTTGTTCAACTGGATACTTAAAATGCTGTGGAAAGCTAATTGCTCTCCTAAGCTGATTGAGGAGAGCGATTTTTTGCCCTCCTGCATTTTTCAGAATGCCAGGCCTGAAATTATGTAGATAGATATTTAGCTGCAGTCATTTAAAGTGCTTAAAAATATTCTCAGAATGCCCTAAAACCTACTGGTACAGTCACTCAGAGTCAACCACCTCTGGGGTGGGGGGAAGGGCACCCCTTTACTCTTGTTGTTAGTCTATTCGGCAAAGGGGCGAATACGTCATATTCCAATTGTCAAATTTTCCAGACTAGTCAATAAGGGAGGAAATGTGACAATGACTCAATGAGAACCCAACAAAGATTAGATGAACTTTATTCATTTGTTAATCTAATTAATGTTTTTTTTTTTTCTTTTCTGGTTAAATGGATTTTTACCGCGACAAATCAGCCATCAGCCAAAGGTTATTATCAGTGACCGATCTCCTACAATCCCTATGAAAGATCAAAGGGAGGTTGGGCTGAACCCAATGGAGATACTTAGATACAGGTCTTTTTGCGGTGAGTGGTGTCGTACAAACTACAGATGCATCTACAAGTTCGGTCACTTTATTGTGCACTATTTTGTAGGGCTGCACGGTATATCGATAAACCGATATATATCGGTATTCAAACCAATATCGATTGAATACTGGTGTAATTATAAAAATATCGGTTTATCGTCATTATTTATTTATCCACAATTTAATTTTCAAGATGTCTTGAGTTTTTTTTAACTGTAGCCCCGAATGAATAATATTATCCCTATCTTCAAGGAATCGTCTGCTTGTGCCCTCGTAAAATACAAATTCAGCAGTTGAAAAAATAATTTTAAAAATTTCTACAAAACTATATCATGTGACCCCTCATTGGAACAAGCTTGTTGAGCTCGTTCCAATGAGGGGTCACATAATATAGTTTTGTTGAAATCTTTGGGGAAAATCTGATAAATTAATTTTGAAAATAATAAATTTCAGTAGCGTCTGCGTTGGGGAAAGGTATTTCGAACCGCATCATCAAGGCATGCTAATTCGTTCCGACTGTGATGCTTCGAGTCTTGATTGTGGTACTTGCGTTCATATATCTGGATAGTTTTCGATATACCGGTATACCACTGTATTTTACTGAATACTGATACAGGTATTCAGTTTTGAATATCGTGCAGCCCTACTATTTTGAAGTAATAGCACACCAAGTAAGTGCACTTTTTGTCTCTATCAAACTCAAGCTACCTCATGAGCATAACCCAATTCCTGTAGAAAAACTAACTAACTGGGCCTTATATTTTGCATTGCACAGGACAAACGTTCTTGTGTATATCAGACTACTCCATTCTTTTGCAGTAAGGAGTGCATTAACTAACAATCATCTTCTGTGCTAATTGTGTAGGGCTGTCACAATTAATCAATTAATCGATTGTCGATCAGTCACGCCGAAATCGATTAGTATTTTTCGTTGTCGAAGAATCAGTAAATATGACCCTGTTTTAGACGTTTAATACTTATAAAAAAATCTGATGAAAAAACTATTGTTTATAAAGGTAAAAGGTCAAGAGCATCGACGTTAAACCTCAAGCCGTTGGAAGCATTTGTCTTTTAGGTACATTCAAAGCTTTGATGTTCTGAACTTTTGAACCGTCAGTGTTATAATCAAGACCGGTTGGCAGTTGCGAACTTGCGAAGTTCGCAACTGACGACCAGTCTTGATTATTACACTGATGTACCTAAAAGAGGATCGTTTTCGTTGTTTACTTGAGGTAGGTCAACTGGCTTGAGCTTCATGTTGAACGACTTAAAGAGAGGGAGAGGGAGGTCATCTAGATACGATTAATCAATTACCATCGATTATTTGCGATGATCAATCGATTCCTAAACTAAAATATCGTGACAGCCCTATAATTGTGACAGGACTTCTAGTTTCAACTCTATTGCGAATGTTATTCACGTTAAGGAGTCTGAATTGTTATTTACTATTTGTTCATAACACAGAGAATAACTGAACCAAAAGGTGTTTTTTTTTTACTCACAGAGAACCAAAACCAAATCTGCAAAAAACAAAAATTCCCAGTTCTTGTTCCAGCCACAAACCAAAACAAGAAAAACATCCAATAATGAGTAAACATTTGCATGCACAATAAAGCTACGCTCAATTGCTAAAGTGTTTGATGATCTTAGATTCTATGTTCCTGCATCAGAGTGGCTATGAGGTTTGTTAAGGTGCTATATAAGTAATAGAATTTTGTATATTTTTCCACTTCTCATATTCCTTAAATTCAAATTAAATATACACAAATTATACATCAAAATGAAGATCGAGATGCATGGAACATGAAACACATATGTAATCAACTCATAGAGTTGACAACAGGCACCACTGGTTCCTGGAAGTCTGCAACCGTATTCGTACCAGAACTGATAATAAAATAATATTTCACGAGAACAACTTGTGGCCAAGTATGCTTCAGATATTCAATAACAAAGCTAGGTATTCAAAACACTTTTGAATGCAGCGATAGGACTGCATTTTGTATTGAATATGGATTCCATGTTCGACAGACATGCGCAAATCACTTGATGCCACAAATTTCCATCGAAAAACAAAATCATAATTCTAAGATATTTCAACAGGTGTCATTATACCTTGCACAGAATGTGGCAACTGTTCAATCTCTATATAATAACAGTATGCTGTATTAAGGAGATCTTTCTCATTATTTGATTTTAGACGACGTTGAATATCGATTCCTTTTTCATCCAATGACTTTGACTGGAAATTGAAAGTACATTTTTATGTAAACAAAAGCGAAGGTTTTAGAATTCACCCCCATGCAGCTCTGCCAATGTGTTATGAAGAATTTTGAGGCCCTAACTTTGTTCTTGGATATGTGAAGTACATTTGGCCACAAGTTGCTCTCATGAAATATTATTTACTTGTTAGTTCTGGTACGAATATGGTTGCAGACTTCCAGGAAGCAGTGGTGCCTGCTGTCAACTCTATGAGTTGATTTCATATATTTTTTTGTGTTCTATTCCTCCCTACCTTCATTCTGATGCATAATTTGTGTTACTGTATATTTAATTTGAATTTAATAAGGAATATCAGAGGTGGGAATTTCAAAATAAACAAAATTCCATTACTTTTTAGCACCTTAATCTCCACGTTGATAGTACTGGCAGTATAAAGCTATGGACACATACATGCGATTGCGATGTGGTGGTGTGTTGTGCAGGTGCACTGCCGCTGCGATAGCCATGTCACATATGTGCATCACATCTGCATTCATGTTTGGCTAAAATGTTGTAATTGGAGCAGTTTCAATAGCTCCAGGACGTTTCGTTCCAAAACCAATTGTCCCGGGATGATTGGTCTAAACTACGTTTTCGAACTGGGATGATTTGCCCAGGATGAATCGCCACAAAAGTTATTTGGATGGAATAAATGAACATACATGTATGATTATTTTTTAAATGAATTATCGCAAAAATCGACAATTTGGGAGGGTCATTCAAGTGGAAAAATATCACTAAGTGTGAATAAATAATACAGACCCAACATATCTTGACAATTAAGAAACAACAAATTATACATTCATACTGAATGCTGATATTGGGGCCATAAATAAAGTGTAAATCACAGTCATTTCCTGTGATTTACATTTTATTGTCGGGCATTTGGTTTGAATGAATAATTTAATTAACATTTAAGTGTAAAGGTAACCTAAATACTAAATATTTCTCCACAATTAGGGATATTTTTTTTCTAGTGTACCCCCATAAATTTCCGGCTGTCGTGTTAATTCAGATCAAGCAACATTCGTATTCCACCCCATGTAGTTGTTCCAGTCAAAACTTTTTTTTTAATAAAATATCACTGACCTTAAGGTATTTTGATCAAATATATAATACTTTGAGTGATATGTGTATTTCAGCTCATGAATAATTTCTCTTGAAATTATTCCATTTAAATTGTTTCTCCTGGACTTCATTGTTATTTGTAAACACTTTGGAGACAATGCCGGCACTGGGAGCAAGGTGGATCCTGATTGGTTCTTTCCAATCAGGTTCATCTTGTCATACTCAGTGTCGCTATTGTCTCCAACGCGTATAAAAACCAGGTGCAAGCTAGAATTCTTCTTCGCTCGATCATTCACACTTCTGATCTCAGAGCGTGAAGACCTTGTTCATAACAATGGAAAACCTGGAATTGCCGGATCGTCTTAGGAAAGCCATCTCAGCTCTGGGCGTCTCTTGTCCCATCTCTTGGACTATTCAGGAAATGGGCAAGAGCGTTCATCTGAACCTGGAATTTAGAGTTGAAGAAGAAAACACCACAACACCAACCTCTTCGGGGAGAGGTAGTACCCTTGGCGAGAGGATCCCCTCTCCCACTGGTCCTTACCCGAAGAGGCACGGAGGCCCTGAAAAGAGGAAGAAGAAGAAGAGCCCATCAACCAAGCGCAGGGATGCCCGGCACTTGGATGCATTCCGGAACAGGAAGAAAGAGTTGAGTGAGGGGGTGGAGGCTCTGGAGGCAGCTGCCAGTTCCCCTCCTAATCCCACTGGTACACCCAATCAACCGCCGGCTCCTGAGCCAGAACAGTTGAATGAGGAACGTCCAGTGGAGACTGAGGAGGAACTGGAAGTTGCTTTTTCACCGCCTCCCACCCCTCACTCCCCCCTTCCTTCACTACCGGAAAGCCCGGGAGCGGTAAAGCCACCAATCACAATGGAGATGATTATGTGAGAGGTAGAGTTGGCCAAGGCAACACAGGAAAGAGCAAGAGAGTACCTAAGAGAACACGGCTCTACACCACCACCACCAGCCTCTTCACCATCACCATGCCAACCTCCAAAGAAGAAGAGCCGCAAAAAGGCCAGAAGGGGATAGACCTTCTTTCCTCCTTCCTTTTCCTCCTTCAACATGCCTAGACATGTGTAAACCTATCATCTACAGCTACTGAGGGTTGAAAGGGGCTTGTCCCCCAATTTCGTCCCTGCGCGCCTTCGGCACGCCAAACCATTTCTCTTGTGAATTCTTTAGTATTGGAAATGTGGTACGACTTGAAAGGATTACCTTTCCCCATTAGTTCAGTTCGTAATGTGAAAGCACATTGTCGTAGTCATCATTTTTTTGGTTTCTGTTTCTCCTACCATGACATTGAATGTTTGAACTGTGGGCCAATGACCGTGTTAGTACAAATGAAAGAATTAAATAAGCTAGCATAAAATTTTGCTGTCAGTTGAAGTTTGGGTTACTTACGTTTAGGTCATGAACTGAAAATAATGAAAGGTTGTAACTGAATTGTTCGTTTTTTTAAGAAGCTGTTGATATTCAAAATAAAAGAAATTAAAAGGGGATTCTGTTTTTATCTTGTCTATTATACTCGAAAATGACCACATCCAGAGATCAGAACCAGGCTAGTCTGACCCACACCACTTTTTGAACATGGCCCTACTACAAAACAAAGGAAGACAAGTCACGATAACAAACAGAATTGCTCACATTGTGTTATTTTGACCTTATGTTTACCACACATGTTCGACATCTGTCAAAGATCATGAAAAATGACCGATACGGTGGGGGTAGCTTTAAATTTGCGGATTGGGCTGGGTTTCATACCAATGGCAAAACTGATGATTTGCCCCGATACCATGAAAATAAATGTTGGGATAAATCGTCCTGATATTCGAAAAAACTTCATTTGGGACGAATCATCTCAATGCATTGAAAAAGAATTATTGGAATGAATCGTCCCAATATTTGGGACAAATTGTCCCGGTTGTCATTTTGGGACGAAATTACCGGGACGAACTGGTTTTGGGACGAAACGTCCCATAACCGTTTCAATGATGGATGTCAATGATGAGGATGACCTTTAAGTGGTCCTGATAGCCATTCATTACAGGAGGCAAAGAAAGAAGAGGAAAACTGCCATTTCTGGGTCCATCCCATCAACAGAATAAGGACAATGAGATGGGTATTCCATGGTCTCGTGCCCCAATTCTACGAGGACGAAAGAGAAATTTGTCTCCTTCTTTTGACTGACTGTGTTCAATTCGCTGAGACACTGCATAATATTGAGGACGATTTAGAAAAGGCCCACAAGGCCTACTGCATGTGGCATCTTGACATAGAATTTCCCCAAACTATGTCATAATGTGATGGAAACCCCGACGGTATAGATCTGAACACACTGTTCCACCGGACAGACTTTCTGCCCGGTGAAATGCAGCGTCAAAACTAAAAAACGCTCCGCAACTATGTGTACGTGTCATGGCCAATGCGTCACTATATTTAATTTCTGTCCGGCAAAATGCAGTGGTGAGAATGCAGCACTGGGTGCAGGCCTGTAGTCTTATTATGCCAGACCCCCCCCCCCCCCCACTCACCCACCCACCCTCCACAGCCCGCTTGATCTAATTATAAGATGAGCGGTTAATGTCCACCTCGAAAATCCTTTTTAAACAATCTGATTATAAAATCCATGTTCAAAAAGTAAATCTAATGAGACTGTACATAACCTTGTATTTCTTTCCTTCTGGGTCAGGACATCTATCTGGTAGAAGTCGTCTTGAGAATCGAGTACATTCATAACAAAACACATCTCCACATCTGTAATAAAACATCCAAACAAAATTAAATTCTAGATTGGTTTTGTTGAGCAGAAACCTTAAGTTGTGACTTTCCCTCAAATTATAATAACAAGAGAACAGCTGGGTGGTGGCATCATTATACCATCGCTTAATCCTTTCAGCACTGGCACCCTGGGTGGTATCATTGCAGTCAATACAGTCAATGGCAAAATGGACGAAACCATCCTAGTTTGTTGGGTCGTTCAGTAATAATTTAATCAAACAGCTCCATTGAGCTGTTTTATTAATATTACTGAGCCTTGCTTCAGATTTTTTGCTCTTTTTTTCGTCTGCTCATCCACTACCAGTCTTTTCTTCACGCAAAAATTTATGCACACTGTGTTTAAAGCATTAATGTAAATTCAGTTATTTTTTACCCTTCATCTAGTCACCACTAATCCACCACAAAAAGAACCCATAGTGCATTTTACCTGAATATCGAGCATAAAAGGCCAGGTGCTATATATAGCTCTCCTTAAACTTACAAAAGTTAAGATGGGAAATGACGTTTTACTATGAAAGAATTCTGCCCAGTGGGCTTTGTACATTTTATTTGGTGTTGCTAACAAGGTAGTCTCTGTGAGACAGTTACACTCCCCCTTCCACACCTCCAGGTTTTGGCTAGGCCTGGAGGTGTGGGAGGGGCAGTGTGGCTGTCTTACCACTCACAGAGTAGAGATCAGAAAAGATGTGGGTTTTAGGAATGGTCTGTCAGGGTAAACATTATTTTCTAAGGCCAGGAGGTCTAGTTTTCGCCCTCCTCAATTTTTTAAGGTCAGCAGTAGGCGAGCAAATAAATCACTCTCCTGAAAATGCCAGGCCTAATAGGGGTGCCCTAGTATTTTTTTTTGTGGGAGGGGGGGGTGGGGTGGGGGGGGGTGGCAAACATAATATCTTGAAGGCCGTTGTGAAGGGTTCGGGGGTCGTTTTTTCATCATCTTACCTCCCTGGAGAAAATGGGAAGAGAGGTAATGACTGAAGTGCCCTAGTTAGGACTAGGCCTTCCCAATGAAAAAAGTTTGTTGCAAAGTTCAGTGCTCTTAGAGCGAACCTGAGGAATTGCAGCATGTGTTGGAGAAGGGGGGGGGGGGGGGGGTGGCAGCAGTGAAAAATTTAGGAGGCTATGCCAGTGGTGTAAAGTAAACCAGAGATGCAAGTGAGCCTAAAATGCCCACCTGGCTCAAGTTGTCAAAAGAGATGAGTTTATCAGTAAGTGATCAGCAGCAAGAGCAATTTTTTGACACAAAAAAGGCAACTTTTCTGGCCATTCATTTCTGCGGATCCTAGGAAAGCTTTCTAGCAAAGTCTGTTCTGTGAAGTATTAAAAACAACAAATGGAATTTTTTTTTTTTACTACTGTATTCTCTCTAGCGTCCACCCCCCCACCCCTCCTCCCACCCCCACAAAAAATAAATATATACTACATGACAAATGTGGTTCACATCTGCCCATTGAATCTGAAAACAGAAATTTTGAGTGTAGCCCAAAATTTTGACTTATTGAGTTCCTTTGAAAAAAAGTGAATCTGCATCACTTGGGAAGTTCCAAACAAGAAATCTAAGCATTATTGCAAGCGGCTTATAAAAAGGGGATTTTAAAAGCATATTAGGCTTATGGAGCATTAACCCCACCCTAAGGGATATAGTAATTTGAAGGTAAAAATCAGAAGAGTAAACTCCACCAGCCTGAAGATGGCAGCAGCTTCCTTTGAGAAAAGATTTACTCCAAAGATGGTCTGTGCCATAAATGAATGAATTTGGACCAGTGGTTTTAAAGAATAAGAAAGATTTCAAACTAGAGAAACAGAATTTTACTGCCATCAGTAGATTCAAGTCTGTGTAAAACGGTTAAAGCATCAAAAATAAACAAAACAGAAAGAGAATGTAAAGACGCTTATTTTTGGGAGAAAAATATTTTTAAAGAAATCAGAAATAGGTTTTCATTAACAGTATTACATGAAATAAAAGCTTTGGAACCCACATTGAAGCCTTAAGAGGGTTAAATTAAAGATATTCATATAGGAATTAGAGACATTTTTTCCAAGAAACCAGAAAAAACATATGTGCACAGCATTGAAAAGGTTTGATTAAGACATCAACAAAATTTTTGAAAACCACACTGAAGTCTTGAGAGGGTTCAATTAAAGACATCCATACAGAAATCAGATAAATATTTCCAAGAAACCAGAAAAAACATATTTGTGCACAGCATTGAAAGGTTCAACATAAAATAAACTATTTTGGAAAACACACTGAAGTTGATACAGTGTAATTAGTTTTTGTACAGGGTAAACACCATTGTGTTCGATGATGTGAAAGCTGATACGCTGTGACTGCAGTCACTGCGTAACAGCTTTCACATCATCAAATGACATCGATTGCGAGGAGTTGCCGCGCTGGCTATTAAAGCAATCCAGTTGTAAAGAGATCAGTAAGCCGATCTGTCTCAAAGACATTTGAGAAGGAAAGCTTGAGTAAAACATCTGAGAAATAAAGCTAGTGCAAATAACTGTCATGGAATGCAGCGCAGACTTAATTTAGGTTACAATACACTATATGGAAGTGAATACACCCCTAATGGATTTCACCTTAACATTTAACACAGCATAGAATGAAGGAGATCAGCTGATTTGGGCATTATTTATTGAATTTGGAATCCTCAAACAAAATGCCACAGTGTCTGTTTTGAACAAGACTTTAAGTATTTGCACTGGCTGTCCTTAAAATTTTGAGAATTAAAAAGTAAGGTGACGGGGACAAATAAAAAAAAATTCAGTTGAGTGCGAAACTGGACGGTAGTTTGGGAATTGTCAAATTTGAACACAAAAAGCACACAGCAACATATATTTATTTCCTGTTCAATTTTTTAATGAGATGATATACTAAGTGAATATATGACTGTTTTTCCCCAAATGAGCTTGATGAGTTTATTTTTATTAATATTAATACTATCGCCAATGCAAATCATTTAGTGTATTGTAACCTAAAGAACAAATATCCTTGCATTGAGACTCATGCTTATAATAATAATAACACTTTGGCCGGCCGCTGATTTGTCGCGGTTCTCAGATGAGAAGGCCTTGGTTACCCCTGTACTCCCAACCACCTCCCTATTCCCATGCTTCTTCTCTCCTCCCAACACTATATAGCCCTAAATTCAATTCGCAGTTTTAATACAAGGGTATCCTAATTTCGGTGTAGTAAATTTTGAGAATCTTGAAGTTTGTAGCTTTGTGTATATTATATAAATAAGGATAGAGGGTATTTTGAAGTTATGACAGGGTTAAATTAAAGATATTCATACAGGAATCAGTCATTTTTTTCCAAAGACCCAGAAAAAACATATATGTATGCAGATCATGGCATCAATAAAATCTTTGGAACCCACATTCCAGTCCTGAGATGGTTAAATTAAATATATGCATACAGGAATCAGGTAAATTTTTCCAAGAAACCAGAAAAAACATATATGTGCACAACATTGAAAGGGTTCAACATGAAATAAATCTTTGGAAAACACATTGAAGTCATGAGAGGGTTACATCAAAGATATTCATACAGAAATCATATCAATTTTTTGCAAAGGAACCAGAAAAAACATATCTGTGCACAACATTGAAAGGGTTTGATCATGGTATCAATAAAATCTTTGGAATCCACACTGCAATCTTGAGAGGGTAAAATTACAGACATGCATACATGAATCGGACAAATGTTTAAAAAAAACAGAAAAAAACATGTATGTGTACAGCATTGAAAGGGTTAACATGAAGTAAAAATCTCTTGAAAACGTACTGAAGTCATGAGAGGGTTAAATTATTAAAGATATTCATACAGGAATCAGATCATTTTTTTCCACGAAACTAGAAAAAAACATACATGTGCACATAATTGAAAGGGTTTAATCAATTTTCTGAACTATTTCATTTACTGATAACAATAAAAGATAAGAATGTGTTTGGCAGGAACATGTTGTGATAAGAACAACATGATTGTTATGAGGCTTTTTTCCCTCTGGAAAAGACTATAGTTTTTCTACAGATTATTAAGCTTTTCCCTCTGGAAAAGACAATTGTTTTTCTACGGATTATTATTTTTTTTTTTTTTTTTTTTTTTTTTTTTTCCACACATTTTGTCCGCACGATTCAGAAGCCATTTTCAAACCGATTTTCACTTAATTTTGCACACTCATAGAGGGGCACAAAATCTAAAAATGTACCGAAGCGGAATTTTCGATTTAACCCTTATTTTGTCAGAATTGGCAAAAAACTGCCAAAATTGGGGTTTATAGGCACTTTCTCGAAACATGTCTTGTAGATTTTTTTTAAACATTCATCATTATTAGACAGGTCTGTGACACGGCCTTTGATACACACGACATATCAGGCGATGCATATGGTAACCCTCCACAGGCTGCCAAACATCGAAATTTTGATGAAATGGGCCAGTTTCAGACCCACACGATACACGAGAGATAAACATAACTTCCTTTATTGGAAGTGGAATTCACCGTGGATCATTTTTGTAAGTTATAAGGGTTTTAAAAAAACCAAACGTTAACCCGTTTTGGGCTGGTTAAACAGCAATACCCCCATAAAGATAAAAAAATCATGTTTTCCGTGGATTTCTCTAAACGAGTCTTGTAGATTTTCAAGAAAAATTTGTCACTCCCAGGCCTTGGAGTGACAATAGATGTTGCATGGACAAAATACTGTGGTGAGCATTTGTTAACCCTCCACAGGCTGCTAAATGTCAAAATTGTGAAAAAATGGGCTGTATTTGGACGCCAACAGCACCCAGAAGGTACGCCACAAAGAAAAGTGCCTTCTTTTATCGAGATCACAATTTATACTGGAACATTTTTGTAAGTAGTAAGGATATTCAAAAGTCGAAGTCTTAACCCATTTTGGACAGGCTAAAGAGAGAGACCCCTTAAAATCTTAAAATTCCCAATTTCTCTAAAAACATCCTGTAGGTTTTCAAGAAAAATTGACTACTCGCAGGTCTTTGTGTGACATTACAAGCTGCATGGACAAAATATTCCGGTGAGTGTTTATTAACCCTCTACAGGCTGCCAAACATCGTAATTTTTGTTGAAATCAACTGTTTTCGGACATGCACAGCACCCAACGTGTACCTGAGAAATAAACATAACCTTCTTTGTTGGAAGTGGAATTCTCCGAGGACCATTTTTGTAAGTAATAAGAGTATTCAAGAAACCAAGCGTTAACCCCTTTTTGTGGTTGTTAATAGTGATACCCATCAAAAGCTTAAACATTTATGTTTTCCCTGGATTTTTTTACAAACATCTGGTATGGTTTTCAAGAGAAAATGGCCATTGATAGGCCTTGGTGTCACAGTACCAGCTGATTGTATAAATTATTCCGGTAAGCATTTGTTAACCCTTCATGGGCTGCTAAATGTCACAATTGTGAAAAAAATAGTCTGTTTTTGGACACCAACAACATCAAATGGGAATGCAACAGAGAAACATAACTTCTTTTACCGGACGCAAAACTGACAGGGAAACATTTTTGTAAGTAGTAAGTGTATTCAAAAATCGAGGTCTTAACCCATTTTTGACTAGTTAAGGAGATATACCCCTTAAAAGCTTAAAATTCCAGTTTTCTGTTGATTTCTCAAACAAACTTTTCAAGAAAAGTTGACTATTCGCAGGTCTTGGAGTGACATTACAAGTTGCATGGACAAAATATTTCGGTAAGCATTTGTTAACCTGCCAGAGGCTGCCAAGCATAGACATTTTCATTTTGAGAAAATAGGCTGTTCTTGAGCACCCATAACACCCAATGTGTACCTGCGAGATAAACATAACCTCCTTCACTGGAAGTGGAATTGACAGACGATCATTTTTGTAAGTAATGAAGGTATTCACAAAACCAAGCATTAACCCGTTTAGGGCTGGTTACAGAGCGATACCCCTCAAAATGTTAAAAATTCATGTTATCCGAGGATTTCTCTAAAAACATCTCGTAGATTTTCAAGAAAAAATGGCCATTCTCAGATCTTAGTGTGACATTACAAGTTGCATATACAAAATATTCCTGTAAGCATTTGTTACCCCTATACAGGTTCTCAAACATCAAAATGTTGATAAAATGGGCTGTGTTTGCATACCCACAGCACCCAAAGTTGAGAGGAGAGATCAAAATAAGTGGAAGTAGAATTCACTGAGAATTATTTTGGGAAGTAATAAGAGTATTCAAAAAACAGCACTTAACCCGTTTTGGGCTGGATAAACGATGATACCCATGAAAAGCTTAAAATTCATGTTCTCCCTGGATTTCTCTGAAAACATCATGCAGATTTTAAAGAATAAAATGGCCATTCGCAGTTCTGGTGTGACATTACAAGTTGCATGAATAAAAAATATTCCTGTTAGCATTTGTTAACCCTCTACAAGCTGCCAGACATCAATATTTTGGATACATTTCAGATAAAATGGACTATTTTCAAATAGACACAGCCCTCACTGGGTATATGTCAAACAAACATAACTCCTTTTGTCGGTCATTAACTTGTCGGACGACAATATTGACATTAACCCACTCCACCGTTAATGATGGTTTTTACCAAACAATTTTTTTTTATCAAACTGAGTCATTTGAGACTATAATCACCTTTCTCATAACATCAATAAAGGAACTTCAGTGAGACAGTTAAAAACAATTCATCAGACACTGTGGGGTCATGAAAAATCATGGAATCTCATTGGGAAAAGCCATGATTGTCCAGAATCATAAAGTCTAGTTATTTTTTTTAATTTTTTTCCAGGTTTTTTTTCCACACATTTTGTCTGCACGATTCAGAAGCCATTTTCGAACTGATTTTCACAAAATTTTGCACACTCATAGATGGTCACAAATCTAAAAATGTACCGAAGCGGAATTTTCGATTTAACCCTTTTTTTGTCAGAATAGGCAAAAAACTGCCAAAATTGGTGTTTAAAGGCACTTTCTCGAAACAGGTCTTGTAGATGTTTTTTAAACATTCATCATTATTAGATTAGACCTGTATGTGACACGACCATTCATATACAAGAGATATTAGGTGATGCATATGGTAACCCTCCACAGGCTGCCAAACATCGAAATTTTGATGAAATGGGCTGTTTTGGGGCTCCTAAAGCACCCAGACGATATACAGGAGATAAACATAACTTCATTTATTGGAAGTGGGATTCACCGTGGATCATTTCCGTAAGTAATAAGGGTTTAAAAAAAAACAAGCGTTAACCCGTTTTGGGCTGGTTAAACTGCAATACCCCTCAAAAGCTAAAAAAATCATGTTTTCTGTGGATTTCTCTAAACGAGTTCTCTAGATTTTCACGAAAAATTGGCCACTCCCAGGTCCTGGAGTGACGATACAAGTTGCATGGACAAAATACTCCGGTAAGCATTTGTTAACCCTCCACGGGCTGCTAAAGGTCAAAACTGTGATAAAATGGGATGTTTTTGGACAGCAACAGCACCCAATGGGTACAGCACAAAGAAAAGTATCTCCTTTTATCGAGCGCAAAATTTATATGGAAACATTTTTGTAAGTAGTAAGGGTATTCAAAAGTCGAAGTCTTAACACAATTTGGACAGGATAGAAAGAGATATCCCTTAAAAGCTTAAAGTTCCCATTTTCTGTAGATTTCTCTAAAAACATCTTGTAGGTTTTCAAGAAAAATTGACTTTTCGCAGGTCTTTGTGTGACATTACAAGTTGCATGGACAAAATATTCCGATGGGCGTTTATTAACTTTCTACAGGCTGCCAAGCATCATAATTTTGTTGAAATGGGCTGTTTTTTGGACACGCACAGCACACAAGGTATACCCAAGAGATACACATAATCTTCTTTGTTGGAAGTGTAATTCACTGAGGACCATTTTTGTATGTCATTAGGGTATTCAAAATCCCAAACATTAACCCCTTATGCGGTGGTAAATAGCGATACCCATTAAAAGCTTAAAAAAATAAGGTTTTTCCTGGATTTCTTTACAAACATCTTGTAAGTTTTCAACAGAAAATGGCCATTGATAGGTCTTGGTGTCACATTACCGGTTGCATGGATAAAATATTCTGGTAAGCATTTGTTAACCCTTCATGGGCTGCTACATGTCAACATTTTGAAAAAAATAGTCTGTTTTTGGACACCAACAACAACAAATCGGAATGCCACAGAGAAACATAACTTCTCCTACCAGACGCAAAACTGATAGGGAAAAATTTTAGTAAGTAGTAAGGGTATTCAAAAATCAAGGTCTTAACCCATTTTCGACTGGTTAAGGAGATGTACCCTTCAAAAGCTTAAAATTCCCATTTTCTGTGGATTTCTCTAAAAAATCAAAAAAATTGACCATTTGCAGGTCTTTGAGTGTCATTACAAGTAGCATGGATAAAATATTCCGGTAAGCATTTGTTAACCCTTCAGAGGCTGCAAAGCATAGAAATTTTGAGAAAATGGGCTGTTCTTGGGCACCCATTGCACCCAATGTGTACCTGCGAGATAAACATAACCTCCTACATTGGAAGTGTAATTCCCCGAGGATCATTTTCGTAAGTAATGAAGGTATTCATAAAAACCAAGCATTAACCCATTTAGAGCAGGTTATAGAGAGATACCCCTCAAAATGTTAAAAATTCATGTTATCCGAGGATTTCTCTAAAAACTTCACGTAGATTTTCAAGAAAAATTGACCATTTTCAGATCTTAGTGTGACATTACAAATTGCATGTACAAAATATTCCAGTAAGCATTTGTTAACCCTATGCAGGATCTCAAACATCAAAATTTTGATACAATGGGCTGTGTTTGCGTACCCGCAGCACCCCAAGTTAAGAGGAGAAATCAACATAAGTGGCAGTAGAATTCACTAAAAATTATTTTCGTAACTAATAAGCGTATTCAAAAAACAAACCTTAACCCGTTTTGGGCTGGATAAACAATGATAACCATCGAAAGCTTAAAATTCATGTTCCCCCTTGATTTCTCTGAAAATATCTCGTATATAGATTTTAAGGAAAATGGCTATTCGCACTTTTTGGTTTGTAATTACAAGTTGCATGAATAAATATCTCCTGTTAGCACTTGTTAACCCTCTACAAACTGCCAAACATCAATATTTTGGATACATTTGAGATTAAATAGACCATTTTCAAATAGACACAGCACTCAGTGGGTATGTGTCAATTGACACATACCCACTGAGTGCTGTGTCTATTTGAAAATGTTTAAACAAAGATAACTCACTTTGTCGGTCATTAACTTGTTGGACGACGATATTGATATTAACCCACTCCACCATTAATGATGCTTTTTAGCTAAACAATTTTTTTTATCAAACTGAGTCATTTGAGACTACTATACTCACCTCTCTCATAACATCAATGGAGGAACTTCAGAGAACCAGTTAAAAACAATTCATCAGACACTGTGGGGGTCATGAAAAATCATGGAATCTCATCGGGAAAAGCCATGATTCTCCAGAATCATACAGTCTAGTTCAACATGTTATTCAAGATTCTCAGTGAATGAGATTTTCCTCCAGGATAAACTACTGCAAAAATACTGACTCATCATTTCTTCACTACCCTCTACAGGGTGCCATGATATCACCAGTGGCAATGTTTTTAACAAATCCCTTCTACTGGTTCTAAGGATGCTTCATACCAAATAACAGTTCTCTGTTTTTAGCCCCTGAGGTTGCCACAGGGCTGTGAAAATTGGGGCGGTGTGGGGGGGGGGGGGCATGAATCAATTACTTAGGATCCACTTATACTACATGCCAAATTTGGTAAAAATTGGCCCACCGGTTCTTGAAATAGAAATTTTGGGCAGAGCCCAAAATGGATATGACCCCACTGAGAGCCCAAATATTGACATACCAACTCCCTTGAACGAATTTTAATCTTCTACACCAAGGGAAGTTCCATACCAAATATCAAGGCATTCCCTCTGGTGATTCCTGAGAAGAAGGTTTTTAAGCTTTTGGGGCATTAACCAGAGCACAAATATGGCAGCTGCTTCATTTGAACAAAATAGAAAGGATATACTCCATAGATGGTCTGTGCAATATATGTTTGAATTTGGCCTAGTGTTTGTGAAGAAGAAGTCAAGTTAGCAAAAGTTAACGGATGGCGGACGGCGGTATGACGGACGATGGACAAAAGTGATGGCAATAGCTCCCACTGACTTGCAGTCAGGTGAGCTAAAAGTGGAAGCTGTCGATGACTCGACATGACTCGTGCGTGTAAAAGAAAAAGAGGTATAGATATAATTTTAAAAGAGAGATAATAACTTCAACATAACTGCACAAGCGCATAAGAATCTGGGTGATCGGGGAGGGGACTGAAGATCATGAGTGCAAGCGTGTTCCTTTCCTCTGCGACTGTGCATGTGTATAATGTTCGATGTTCATGCACGTGTTCGTACCTCAGGTATATGATATCTACTCACATTCTACAGTGATGTATACGTTGTATTTTACTAAGTGACCTCTGGCAACCGCTACATTGTTTGATCTCCTTTCTGTTCTTCCAATGGCCTTTGTATACCGTTTCTACAAATATAGAAAAGTGATAACATGCAACAAGATAAGAATAATTATTATATGATAGAAAAAGTCTGGTAATGTAATTGGCTAATACACTCGTCAGGAGTGTTGATATACTCCAGTATTGCTGATCTTTTCTATTTTTTCGAAATCAAGTTGTTATTTAAGGCCACACAAAGTAGATCTTCTGTTTCTCAGGCCATTATTTGTAAAATTGCATGCGGGCGAGCGGTTTTTTATTTTATTTTTTATTTCAGTAATTACTTCTTTGCCATCAAAAGTTCATGTTCTTAGTTCGAGTTTTAGGTCTCATAATCTACAGAATAGCATGGGTGGTGGTGTATTTCATCCCTTGAGTGCAAGAAGGCTTTGCAATGCTAAAGCATTGCAAAGCCTTCTTGCACTCAAGGGACAAATTCATAAATTTTTTTTTAACTTGGGTAAAATATCAGACATAAACCATTTAATTTTAATTTTTTTTAAGTTTAAATTGGTTATAAAAAGAGAGGATGCGGCAGCCAAAAGGACCATGCGGGAGGGCCTGAGAAACAGATTTTTTTATTTTTTTAGGCCTAACCGCTCTGTCATTCTTGTCTATAAATAACGCAGGTAGGTTTATATGATAATTCCAAATACCTGTTTGCGATAAAAATAGAAATTGTATTGCTCCTTCCTTTAATTTCCATGTTTCAATGTTTAGGAACTGTTCAAATACAGTAGAATCCTCTTAATTGAACATCCATTTTGCCAGTGAAAATTATTCATTTAACAGGAGTATACAATTAACAGGGATTTGGTCTGTTTCCTGTATTCTGGAGGTAAACTGAGCATTTATTCTATTATATCTTGTTTGACAGAGCTCAAAGAGCTCTGTCAAACAAGGTATAATAGAATAAATGCCTGTATTGGCTGTAGAGAGGCCAAAAAGGTTGATAAATAAGTGGAATTTGGTGCGTGTCACAGTAATTTTTTCGACATATTACAAAAATTTATATACAATTAACAGGAGTTTACTCTACAACCCATATGCAATTAACAGATCAAATTTGTACTGAAGGTATGGCAAATGGTTTTGTGTTTGAAAATTATATTCAATTAACAGGGATATACAATTAAGAGATATCCAATTAAGTGAGCTCCACTGTATAACAATTAACTACAGCATGAACAAATAAGTTAATGCACACTTCTTCTTATATATACATGTTGAAATTAAAGTTATTTTCTTGCATATTAATATGCTGTTTTTCTCCGAAAAATATACTATAAAGCAAGGAATTTGCAAACGATTTTTTTCTGTCATAATACTAAAACAGTAATTGATTTTCCTTGAGGTTGATACAAGCAGGCCTGGCATTCTGAAAAATGCAGGAGGGCAAAAAATTGCTCTCCTCAATCAGCTTAGGAGAGCAATTAGCTTTACACAGCATTTTAAGTATCCAGTTGAACGAACTCATTGAAACTGAAACCAACAGACTGCATCAGTGATTTTATTAACTTTACTAAGGTAAAGCGAAATCTCTTAGACATCTAGATGTCTCACTCAACAACTGAACACACACTTGACAAGACCTGTGTGTGTACCCAGACCTGTTGTCCAAGCAGGGCTTGCCTTGAGTTGGGGCTGATCAGCCCAGGCCCCGAGATCAGACCCGAGGAGCACTTGCTGGGGGCTTTTTTTCAAGCCCCGACATTTTCCACAAAAAAACACTAACAATAATGGACAAAATGGAAAATCAGCCCCGAAAAGGCCCCGACCTCAATATGTGGGACACTTTTTTTAGGCCCCGACCATTTTACTCAAGGCAAGCCCTGTCCAAGAAAGTCAGACGCCTACCACTACCACCTTCAACCCCCCCAAGGGGGGTTGAAGGTGGTAGTGGTAGGCATATGACTTTCTTGGACAACAGGTCTGCTTGAATCTACAGTCACATCCTGGTGCAAGTGCTTCAAGTGACAGGATAGTAGTAATGGTAGTATATTATAGTGTCAATATTCCTTGAATAATTACCCCTCTGACTGTGATGTCAGTTGTTGAACTTGAAACTGACAGAGAAAAAAAATATTGCTGTGACCCATTTTGCTTCAAATGATTGCAACTGCATTTGGGTATGGTTGCAGCCATTACCTTTTACCACTAAACCACTTTCAAAATGAAATTACGCGATGTTATGTGACTTCGAAGTTAAATTACATTTCTGCTTTACAACAAAAATTTAATGTGAGCATAATACATGTAATCTCAATCATCCCAGACCAAAATATTTAGGAGGGCAATTTTTTGCTCTCCTTAATTCTTTCAGGAGGGCAGTAAGGAGAGCTAAAAAATTGCTCTCCTGAAGTTGCCAAGCCTGTACAAGGAATTATCAACCCGCGAAAAGTAATATTCACCGAGGCCGAAAGTCAATAATTGCATATTGATAATCAAAGACGGCGGAACCTGGGAACCTGGAAAGACACAGTGGGAATATGTAGCACAGAGTGGACCAGTCCTTCTCTTTTACAGAGAAATGTCAACCACATAATTTACAATATGATATGACAGGAGACCTAATAAAACAAGAAGTATTCATGAGGAGATACATTTTAGGGTTTTGAGAACATCTCAACGATTCGCAAGTTTCAAAATCAATGTTACTCGAATCAAATGGAATCGTCGGGACGGTTTCGCATCGAATTTCGAATCTTTGCAGGTCCCTAAATATTCTTTATCCCAGTTCTCGTGGGTATGGTGTATTTGATGCTGTTTTTCTACACCACTTAACTGGTTGAGGGCTAGATTATTTCTGGTGGTCTTAATTTGTTATTCAAAACTTGTTTTATTACAAATTATTGGAGAGTGCCCACAGGCACTCTCCAATAATTTGTAATAAAACAAATTTAGATAAACAAAGTATTATTTGTGTTTGACTGAATATGAAAAATAAGCAAGGAAAGTGTTGGCATTTGCTCTGGTATCCTCATTTTTTGAAAGCCCTGATAGTGGCTTCTAGCACTCAACCAGTTAAATACCGTATATTTTTTAGAACACTGCAGTTACTGCAATAGATGTGAAAAAGTATATATTGACCCCTCACAGTTTCCTTTTATCAATTGATCGTGTAAAATGACAGCACTATGGGACCAATTTGTCAGGGCGTCGCTAAAAGAGGGTTTTCTTTTCTTTTTGTTGAAATGATGCAACCTGGAAAGGCCTGCAGATTTGTATGCTATTTAAACTTTTTTTACCATTCAATTCTACTGGTCCTAAGAATGCTTCATACCAAATAACAGCTCTCTGTTCAGTGTGGTTTGGGAAATATGGCCGTTTGAAAATATTTCTATTTTTAGCTCCTGGGATTCCCATGGGGATGCAGGGATTTTTTTGCTCGAGTCAAGTACTTATGACCCAATACTATCACATACCAAACTTGGTTCAAATTGGACCATCAGTTCAGAATATAGAAATTTTGGGCAGGGCCAAAACTCTTAACCCTCCCATTGCAAAGCCAAATATTGCTTCATGAACTTCGTTTGAACAAACTTGATTCTACATCTCAAAAGGAAGCTCCATAACAAATACCAAGTCATTGTACCAACTGGTTCATGAGAAGAAGATTTTAAAAATATTTTGGAGCATTTTCCCCCCCACGCCCTCCCTATGGGGCTGGGCATGTTGAGTTGAACACAAGCGACCCCACGGGGCCTGAAGTGCTCATCCTGAATGAACACAACATAGACAGTCCAAGAATGAGTCTACATTAAGCAATCCATCTCCATAGGATAAACTGTCAATTCTTGAGTCCCCCAGGAGTGACAAAAATAATCCGGGCATCATGCCTTTTCTTCAGTTGATCATAATGTAAAATGTAGAGCTCACCTATGAAGCCCTTGATACAACCTATGTGGATTAATCTTAGTTGGGGTATTCAATACAAAATTTTTTAATTCTTCAGCAACATGGCCAATTCCGGCTCCCACAGGGAACCCAGATATTAACCCAAGCTCTTGATTTGAACAAAGTTGAATTAGACTTCCCTAGAGATGTTGTGTACCAAATATGAGAGCGTTCTGACTGTTGGATCTGAAGAAGAGAAATTTTTAAAAAATTTCTTCATATTGCATTAAGTTAAAATTTGGGCTACCAAAGCGAACCCAAATATTAACCTACAGATCTGATTTGAACAAACTTGAATCTGACCCCCCTCCACCCACCCCCCTACCTAGAGATGTTGTATACGAAATATGAAAGCATTCTGACTTGTGGATCTGAAGAAGATTTTTTAAGAAATTTCCTCATATTGAACTAAGTTAAATTTCAGGTTCCCATAAGGAGCCCAAATATTAACCCAGGCTCTCGAATTGAACAAACTTAAATCTGACCCTCTAGAGATGTTGTATACCAAATATGAAAGCATTCTGACTGGTAGATCTGAAGAAGCAGATTTTTGAAAAAATTTCCTCATGTTGCACTAAGTAAAAATCTGGGCTACCATAGCGAGTCCAAATATATACCTAGGGATCCGATTTGAACAAAGTTGAATCTGACCCCCTAGAGATGTTGCATACAAAATATGAAAGCATTCTAATTGATGGATCTGAAGAAGATTTTCAAAAATTATCCCCCATATTGAACAAAGTTAAACTTAAAATTTGAGCCTCCGTAGGAAGCCCAAATATTAACCTAGGGATTTGGTTTGAACAAACTTGAATCTGACCCTCATAACAATGATGTATACCAAACATTAAATGATTCTGACTGGTGGTGCCGAAGAAAATTTTTAAAGAATATTCCCCATATTACCCAAAGTTAAAAATTCGGGCTCCTGTATTAAGCCCAAATATGAACCAATGCGCTTTATTTTAACAAACTTGTATCTGACCCCCCTCCCCCCCCCCCCCCCCACACCCCCCTATGAATGCTGCATACTGAATATCAAAAGATACTGATGATTGGTTCTGGAGAAAAGATTTTTTTTAAATTTTTGCAAATATGCTGACTCCGCATTTTTTCGATGCCCATTACAGAACACCCTAACATAACCGATGGCAATTTTTTTTACCATTCAATTCTACTGGTCCTATGGATGCTTCATACCAAATAACAGCTCCCTGTTCTGCATGGTTTGGGAAATATGGACGTTTGAAAATATTTCTATTTTTATTTTTCAGCTCCCAGGGTTCCATGGGGATGTGGGAATTTTGTATTTTGCATGAGTCAAGTACTTATGACCCAATAATATCACATACAAAATTTGGTTCAAACCGGACCGTTGGTTCAGAAAATAGAAATTTGGGGTGGGGCCAAAGATCTTACCCCTCCCATTACAAAGCCAAATATTGCTTCACGAACTTTGTTTGAACAAACTTGATTCTACACCTCAAAAGGAAGCTACATAACAAATATCAAGTCATTCATTGTACACACTGGTTCATGAGAAGAAGATTTCAAAAATATTTTGGAACATTTCCCCCCACTCCCTCCATATGGGGCTGGGCATGTTGAGTTGTACAAAAATGCAATGCCCCTTCAGGACCATCACTTACACAAACTTTCACTTGAATTGGCCCAGTGGTTTTGGAGGAGAAGACCAAAACATGGTGTTGACGGACGATGGACAGAGAGCAATGAGACTAGCTCAGCTTGACTTTGTCAAGGTGAGTTAAAAAGCGCACCAATTTATTCAGGTGTGCTTTTAGTAAGGGCTATGGCGTAACAAGGGAGGAGGCGCTGAGCCTCCAAAACTCCTCTTCCCAACTATTGAATTCTACTATTTGCATGGGGCGGCAGCTTATGAAATTAAAGATGACAAACCGACGTTCTTTCGAGTCCCAAAATAGTACCATTTAGGCAGGGGGGTGGGGGGGGGGGGGGGGGGGGGGGGGGGGGGGCATCCGATTTTTTCCGAACACTAGGCGGGGGTGGGTGGTCTGTCGGTTTGAAAAACTGATTTTTTCCGACTGTGTCAGGGTGTGTCAAATTTTTTCCTACAGCCATTTTTCAAGTAAATAGGTATCTAAAACTGGCAAGAAAGGTTTTGCAATTGCTATTACTGTAATACACCCCTATGGCACAGTTTGTATGGAATGTGGGGCTGAGCATTGGGCAATATGTATGTTTATGCAACACTATCTTGGTCGTCTGACTGGAATCCAAGAACACTTGTCCTCCATTTTTCTTGCAGTATATCAGCATACTGTGATTTTGGAAAGAGAATTTCAACGCAATAAGTAATTTGAAACGTTTA
>CM062294.1:223222692-223255885 GCA_031216915.1 Pictodentalium vernedei
AATTTCCATGTTTCAATGTTTAGGAACTGTTCAAATACAGTAGAATCCTCTTAATTGAATATCCATTTTGCCAGTGAAAATTATTCATTTAACAGGAGTATACAATTAACAGGGATTTGGTCAGTTTCCTGTATTCTGGAGGTAAACTGAGCATTTATTCTATTATATCTTGTTTGACAGAGCTCAAAGAGCTCTGTCAAACAAGGTATAATAGAATAAATGCCTGTATTGGATGTAGAGAGGCCAAAAAGGTTGATAAATAAGTGGAATTTGGTGCGTGTCACAGTAATTTTTTCGACATATTACAAAAATTTATATACAATTAACAGGAGTTTACTCTACAACCCATATGCAATTAACAGATCAAATTTGTACTGAAGGTATGGTAAATGGTTTTGTGTTTGAAAATTATATTCAATTAACAGGGATATACAATTAAGAGATATCCAATTAAGTGAGCTCCACTGTTTAACAATTAACTACAGCATGAACAAATAAGTTAATGCACATTGCTTCTTATATATACATGTTGAAATTAAAGTTATTTTCTTGCATATTAATATGCTGTTTTTCTTCGAAAAATATGCTATAAAGCAAGGAATTTGCAAACCATTTTTTTTCTGTCATAATACTAAAACAGTAATTGATTTTCCTTGAGGTTGATACAAGCAGGCCTGGCATTCTGAAAAATGCAGAAGGGCAAAAAATTGCTCTTCTCAATCAGCTTAGGAGAGCAATTAGCTTTACACAGCATTTTAAGTATCCAGTTGAACGAACTCATTGAAACTGAAACCAACAGACTACATCAGTGATTTTATTAACTTTACTAAGGTAAAGCGAAATCTCTTAGACATCTAGATGTCTCACTCAACAACTGAACACACACTTGACAAGACCTGTGTGTGTACCCAGACCTGTTGTCCAAGAAAGTCATACGCCTACCACTACCACCTTCAACCCCCCAAGGGGGGTTGAAGGTGGTAGTGGTAGGCGTATGACTTTCTTGGACAACAGGTCTGCTTGAATCTACAGTCACATCCTGGTGCAAGTGCTTCAAGTGACAGGATAGTAGTAATGGTAGTATATTATAGTGTCAATATTCCTTGAATAATTACCCCTCTGACTGTGATGTCAGTTGTTGAACTTGAAACTGACAGAGAAAAAAAATATTGCTGTGACCCATTTTGCTTCAAATGATGGCAACTGTGTTTGGGTATGGTTGCAGCCATTACCTTTTACCACTAAACCACTTTCCAAATGAAATTACGCGATGTTATGTGACGTCGAAGTTAAAATACATTTTTGCTTTACAACAAAAATTTAATGTGAGCATAATACATGTAATCTCAATCATCCCAGACCAAAATATTTAGGAGGGCAATTTTTCGCTCTCCTTAATTCTTTCAGGAGGGTAGTAAGGAGAGCTAAAAAATCGCTCTCCTGAAATTGCCAAGCCTGTACAAGGAATTATCAACCCGAGAAAAGTAATATTCACCGAGGCCGAAAGTCAATAATTGCATATTGATAATCAAAGGCGGCGGAACCTGGGAACCTGGAAAGGCACAGTGGGAATATGTAGCGGCTCTGCCACAGAGTGGACCGGTCCTTCTCTTTTACAGAGAAATGTCATCCTCAAAATTTACAATATACTATAACAGGAGACCTAATAATATAAGAAGTATTCACAAGGAGATACATTTTAGGGTAAAGAGAACATCTCGACGATTCGCAAGTTTCAAAATCAATCTTACTCAAAACAAATGGAATCGTCGGGACGGTTTTACATCGAATTTCGAATCTTTGCAGGGCCCTAAATATTCTTTATCCCAGGTCTCGTGGGTATGGCATATTTGATGCTGTTTTTCTGCTCCACTTGAATACCGAATATTTTTTTAGAACACTGCAGTTGCTGCAATAGATGTGAAAAAGTACATATTGACCCTTCACAGTTTCCTTTTATCGATTGATCATGTAAAATCACAGCACTATGGGCCCAATTTGTCAGGGCGTCGCTAAAAGAGGGTTTTCTTTTCTTTTTGTTGAAATGATGCAACTTGGAAAGGCCTGCAGATTTGTATGCAATTTAAACTTTTTTTACCATTCAATTCTACTGGTCCCAAGAATGCTTCATACCAAATAACAGCTCTCTGTTCAGTGTGGTTTGGGAAATATGGCCGTTTGAAAATATTTCTATTTTTAGCTCCTGGATTCCCATGGGAATGCTGGGATTTTTTGCACGAGTTAAGTACTTATGACCCAATAATATCACATACCAAATTTGGTTGAAATTGGACCATCAGTTCAGAAAATACAAATTTTGGGCAGGGCCAAAACTCTTACCCCTCCCATTACAAAGCCAAATATTGCTTCATGAACTTCGTTTGAACAAACTTGTTTCTACACCTCAAAAGGAAGCTCCATAACAAATATCAAGTCATTGTACCAACTGGTTCATGAGAAGAAGATTTTATAAATATTTTGGAGCATTTTCCCCCCACTCCCTCCCTATGGGGCTGGGCATGTTGAGTTGAACACAAGCAACCCCACGGGGCTTGAAGTGCTCATCCTGAACGAACACAACATAGACAGTCCAAGAATGAGTCTACATTAAGCAATCCATCTCCATAGGATATACTGTCAATTCTTGAGTCCCCCAGGAGTGACAAAAATAATCCGGGCATCACGCCTTTTCTTCAGTTGATCATAATGTAATGTAGAGCTCACCTATGAAGCCCTTGATACAACCTATGTGGATTAATCTTAGTTAGGGTATTGAATACAAAATTTTTTAATTCTTCAGCAACATGGCCAATTCCGGCACCCACAGGGAGCCCAGAGATTAACCCAAGCTCTTGATTTGAACAAAGTTGAATCAGACTTCCCTAGAGATGTTGTGTACCAAATATGAAAGCGTTCTGACTGTTGGACCTGAAGAAGAGAAATTTTAAACAAAATTTCTTCATATTGCATCAAGTTAAAATCTGGGCTACCAAAGCGAACCCAAATATTAACCTACAGATCTGATTTGAACAAACTTGAATCTGACCCCCCCCCCCCCCCCAGACCCCCCGCCTCCATCTAGAGATGTTGTATACAAAATATGAAAGCATTCTGACTTGTGGATCTGAAGAAGAAGATTTTTTAAGAAATTTCCTCATATTGTACTAAGTTCAATTTCAGGTTCCCATATGGAGCCCAAATATTAACCCAGGCTCTCGAATTGAACAAACTTAAATCTGACCCTCTAGAGATGTTGTATACCAAATATGAAAGCATTCTGACTGGTGGATCTGAAGAAGCAGATTTTTTAAGAAATTTCCTCATGTTGCACTAAGTAAAAATTTGGGCTACCATAACGAGTCCAAATATATACCTTGGGATCCGATTTGAACAAAGTTGAATCTGACCCCCTAGAGATGTTGCATACAAAATATGAAAGCATTCTGATTGGTGGATCTGAAGAAGATTTTTAAAAATTATCCCCCCATATTGAACAAAGTTAAAATTTGAGCCTCTGTAGGAAGCCCAAATATTAACCTAGGGATTTGGTTATAAGATTTTTAAAGAATATTCCCCATATTACCCAAAGTTAAAAATTCGCGCTCCTGTATTGAGCCCAAATATGAACCAATGCGCTTTATTTTAACAAACTTGTATCTGACCCCTCCCCCCCCCCCCCCCCCCCCCCTATGAATGCTGCATACTGAATATCGAAAGCTACTGATGATTGGTCCTGGAAAAAAGATTTTTTAAAAATTTTTGCAAATATGCTGACTCAGCATTTTTTCGATGCCCATTACAGAACACCTTAACATAACCGATGGCAATTTTTTTACCATTCAATTCTACTGCTCCTATGGATGCTTCATACCAAATAACAGCTCCCTGTTCTGCATGGTTTGGGAAATATAGGCGTTTGAAAATATTTCTATTTTTATTTTTTAGCTCCCAGGGTTCCCATGGGGATGCGGGAATATTGTATTTTGCATGAGTCAAGTACTTATGACCCAATAGTATCACATACCAAATTTGGTTCAAACCGGACAATCGGTTCAGAAAATAGAAATTTGGGGCGGGGCCAAAGATCTTACCCCTCCCATTACAAAGCCAAATATTGCTTCACGAATCTCGTTTGAACAAACTTGATTCTACACCTCAAAAGGAAGCTACATATCAAATATCAAGTCATTCATTGTACACACTGGTTCATGAGAAGAAGATTTAAAACTATTTTGGAGCATTTTCCCCCACTCCCTCCATATGGGGCTGGACATGTTGAGTTGTACAAAAATGCAATGCCCCTTCGGGACCATCACTTACACAAACTTTCACTTGAATTGGCCCAGTAATTTTGGAGGAGAAGACCAAAACATGGTGTTGACGGACGATGGACGGTGAGCAATGAGACTAGCTCAGCTTGACTTTGTCAAGATGAGTTAAAAAGCGCACCAATTTATTGAGGTGTGCTTTTAGTAAGGGCTATGGCGTAACCAGGGAGGAGGGGCTGAGCCTCCAAAACTCCCAATCACTCCCCTCCCCAAATATTGAATTCTACTATTTGCATGGGTGGCAGCTAATGAAATTAAAGATGGCATACCGACGTTCTTTCGAGCCCCAAAATAGTACCATTTAGGCACAGAGGGGGGGGGGGGGCGGATGGGGGGGGGGGGGGTCATCCAATTTTTTCCGAACACTAGGTAGGGGTGGGTGGGTGGTGTGTCGGTTTGAAAAACTGATTTTTTCCGACTGTGTCAGACTGTGTCAAATTTTTTTCCTAGAGTCAATTTTCAAGTAAATAGGTATCTAAAACTGGCAAGAAAGGTTTTGCAATTGCTATTACGTGTAATACACCCCTATGGCACAGTTTGTATGGAATCTGGGGCTGAGCATTGGGCATTATGTATGTTTATGCAACACTATCTGGGTCGTCTGACTGGAATCCAAGAACACTTGTTCTCCATTTTTCTTGCAGTATATCAGCATACTGTCAGTTTGGAAAGAGAATTTCAACGCATTAAGTAATACGAAACGTTTATATTAAATAATGAAAATAAAATTAATGACTAGAGCTATAACTTGAAGCCAACTTGAAACTATTTTCATGAATTTGGGGGGGGGGGGGTGGGTACCCCTTGGCAAAATGGAAAAAAAAAATTCAGGGGTGGTGGGTATCAAGAGACCGGAAAAAATATTTTTCAGCCTGGTGTCGGCAATTTTTTTCCTGCCCCCCCCCCCCTGCATTAAGGGTATATTTTTTCAAAATTTCAGTCGGAGTCAACCCTCCACCACCCCTCCCCCCCCCCCCCCACCCCTGAGAAATTAAAAAATATATACGGACCCGACGAACGCAAAGGGGGCACCACCTTGATACCTTTCCCCAATTCAAGACTTCTATCTTCGTGATATGTGTACGGCATAAAAATATTTGGACCGGGCATGTCAAAGTACCACCGGTACCGGGACCAATCAACAATTGGGTGACATATCACAATCAGATGACAGAAATTCGCATTTAAACCGATCCAGTCCCCAAAATCACAAAGACAAACATCACATCGAACAATTATTCTGCGGCGACATCAAGTAATCATAAAGCACGAAAATCGTGCTTTATGATTACTTTGATGTCGCCACAGAATATAATTTCTTTAAAGTAACCGATGACGGCGCTTTCAATGCCTTTGATGCCACGTTTGAAAAGTCAAAATGGTCGACCTTATCGAGGTCGCTGTGCAGACAGAACATGCATCTTTAAAGTGTTTTGATATTTTTATTAACAAATAAGTTGAAAGTATGTCGGGCAAGTGTGCCATACACGATTATCAGTCTGTGTACCCTCGTTCAGTTAGGAATGTCCATATAAAATAATTTTGTCCCGGTACCGGCGGAACAAACGCCTCAGTACCGGTACCGGTTGGAGCAGGAGGAAACCGGCGGTACAGGTTAACATGCCTGATTTGGACCCTCCTCCCAACTGATCCATGCACTTCCCATAATATAGATTCCTGACGACCCGCATGAGTTGGGGAAGCTAAAATTGTCATTGCACTGTCTGCAGCTGTTATAACACGATGTATAGTAAAGGAAATAACATCACCGCAACGTCTGTAGCTGTTATAACACAACGAATAGTAAGGGAAATAACGTCAAGGCATTATATACAGCTGTTACAACACGATGGAAATAACAGCAATTGCACTCTCAGTAGGTGTTATAGCACGACGTATAGTAATGGTAGTGCACGTCTGGCGAAAGAGGGCATGCGACTACCTCTGCCCCGGAGGAAGAGCGACAGCGCGTGTCCTCTCTTTAGCATTGAAAATGGCACCTTGTTCTCTTATTCCTCTCTAGGGACGATATAATGTATGTATATAATTATAATATATATAATAATAATAATAACACTTTGGCAAGCCACTGATTTGTCGCGGTTCTCGGGTGAGAAGGCCTTGGTTACCCCTGTACTCACAACAGCCTCCCTGTTCCCACGCTTCTTCTCTCCTCCCAACACTCGGGGACGAACTGCTTGATAACATCCCTTGACCAATTCTTCTCAATCTCTCCGATTAGCATATTAACCCTCTCCTTTGAGTCTCTCACTAACCACATGTCCTTCATTCTCCCATCCCACTTCCACATTATACTCCCAGTGAATCTTCAGTTTTCTTTTAGACTGATATATTGGGCATTCTAGTAGAAAGTGTCCCAGGGTCTCCACCACGCCTTAATTATACATCTGGCACTCCTTTTCACTTTCTTCCCCAATTTTTCCCCTCAGCTCCAGGAACCGCGACCTCAGCTTGAACAACAGTATATATAATGCCAATACTATTGAGTTTCACGATACAATTTATGATACGTTGTAAACTCCCAGTCTTAACTCATACCCAGAGTTGTATGTCCTTTTTGATGACCTTGTCCCTTTGCCTTCGGATGCTTCCGACGCCTTGCACTAACCTGCCTTTTTAACATTAACTTTTCTCTTTGGTTGTAAAGCTTCCTTTTCTTCGCCTGTTCCTTCACCAGAAGACATATCTCGTAACTACACTCTCACATCAAAGAACGAATACATGAATACAAACCGCCCGGTTTCTTCAGTATTGGTTATGGAAGGTATAGAGTTTCCGAGTCACTCACAGACCTGCAAATAGATTCGAACGAAACATGTCAGGTCTTTAACGTTGTCCTGATTCGAAACCATCAATTTTAGTTCCTAAATTTAGAATTTCAGAGAACTGTTCCACTCTTATGAAAGTGTCCAGTACATATTCCATAGAAAAATAAACATCATATTTATATATTTAGTACAGTTTAACCCTTTATGTTAAGTTCCCATTGTGGTGAGTTTCTTGTCAGACATATACATGAACAACGCATGTTCCAGCATACAGGCTTTTATCGCATACTTATTAATGTAAAGCACGGGTTTTCCACTGTTCTGCCTGCACGATAAAAATAAAGTTTTATCGCGTAAACAGAGCAGGAACCCGTCTAAATAAATCACGTTATCATTGGTCGAATGCACTGGAGTCAAGATCGCTTGGAAATTCAAAGTTCCCTATTTAAATTACTTTACCCGGGATATTTAAACAATCAAATTCGAGACAAAATCTACAAAATAAAAATAACATTCTGACTGCTTGTTCTTTGACAAATACTTTCCACAGCGGGCCATATAACGATGGAGTGTGATAAACATATGAGCTATTTAAAAACTCTTTTTGTTGTGTTATTCCCCACAGTTTAGCCAATATTTGAAGTTCGATCATCGTGACAATGACACTGATCGGTGTCAAATAGTTTCGACCAACTGAATGCCGCAAAACTTAAAAAGCAAGTTAGGGTTGGTACCCCGCCAACTAACGGTGATGTCTTGTTGGCAACGAAGGCAACTCGGAAATGTGCTTTTTGTTCAATTTTCGTGTAGTCTGGTTGTTACATGGGAGGTGAGTGATAAATACAGAACCGCACATTCGTTTGGACAGGTTAAGAATTATTGCACTCCGTTGCTTTGGCCCAGGTTATCACTCGGGTAGAGATGTCAAAACGGTTAACCGATTAATCGATTATTCAATGATCAACACCTTGATCGATCCAAAAAGTAATGGATCGATTAACCGTTACTTTTGAACTACTGTATTATATGGGTTAACAGAGGAACAAACTTGCTCCAAAACAGGCAAACATTGTCACACTGACTCACATCAATAATATGAGACAGAGTAAAGCATGCAAGTAACGTGCTGACATACTTGTTTACTTGCATGATCATTATACTGTATCAGTGGCTGGAAATGGTCATTCTTAACCCCAGGGGTCAGCCGAGTTGGGCGACTTGGGCGAAGAAGTCGCCTTGTCATTCCTCAAGTCGCCTTGGCTTACATTGGGGGCGAAATCCAAGTCGCCCTCCCAAACTTCCTTGGGAGACATGGCAGTTTACTGTATTTTCTTATGTTTTATTATAAAGGACGAAGGCGCCGAAGGCGCCCGAGTTGAGACGGAGGCGAAACCGACGTCGAAACTCGTGAGTCCTTTGTACTAATTTCACACTTTTTTTAACGTAGGAAGTAGTTAACGAGATGAGACTTCACGAGAATGACTCTGGCTGATTAAACTTTTAGGGATTTTTCCCAAAGGAACCGGCGACAAATAAGGTTACATTTTTTCAAGGATACTCGGACGCTAGAACAAGTGATGGCTCTCCACCATTGCTTTCACCCTCATAGGCTCAAGGGACCCTTAATATATTGAGTGTGTGTGTGTGGGGGGGGGGGGGGGGGGGGGGGGGGTTAATGGGTCACTGATTATGTCACGTGACGACTATAGCAAGTAAAGCACGCCCCTAGCAACGGACAAACTACTGGGCCAATTTTGACCAATTTTGATACATGGACCCAACATGCATTGCAAACGAAAACAGTCAGGTCAATGGTGTCGCCACGTGACTTCCCTAGCAACCAGAACGTCCCCTTAGCAACGGGCTAACTACTGGGCCGATTTTGACCAAATTCGGTATACGGACCCAAAATGCATTACAAATAAAAATAGACAGATCAATGTTGACGTCTCGTGACTTCCCTAGCAACCAGAGCGCGCCCTTAGCAACGGTCTAACTACTGAGCCGGTTTGGACCAAATTCGGTATACGGACCCAAAATGCATTGCAAATGAAAACAGACAGATCAATCATGACGTCACGTGACTTCCATAGCAACCAGAGCGCCCCTTAGCAACGGGCTAACTACTGAGCCGATTTTGACCAAATTCGGTATACGGACCCAAAATTCATTGCAAATGAAAACAGACAGATCAATGTTGACGTTACATGACTTCCTAGAAACCAGAACGTCCCTTAGCAAGGGGCTAACTACTGGGTCGATTTTGACCAAATTCGGTATACGGACGCGAAATGCTTTGCAACTGAAAACGGACAGATCAATGTTGACGTCACGTGACCTCCCTAGCAACCAGAGCGCCCCCTTAGCAACAGGCTAACTACTGGGCCGATTTTGACAAAATTCGGTATACGGACCCAAAATGCGTTGCAAATGAAAACAGATAGGTCAATGTTGACGTCACGCGACTTCCATAGCAACCCGAGCGCCACCTTAGAAACGGGCTAACTACTGGGCCGATTTTGACCAAATTCGGTATACGGACCCGAAATGTATTGCAAATAAAAACATACAGGTCAATGTTGACGTCACGTGACTTCCCTAGCAACCAGAACTCCCCCTTAGTAACGGGCTAACTACTACGCCGATTTTGACCAAATTCGGTATACGGACCAAAAATGTATTTCAAATAAAAACATACAGGTCAATGTTGACGTCACGTGACTTCCCTAGCAACCAGAGCACCACCTTAGCAACGGTTTAACTACTGGGCCGATTTTG
Organism: Pictodentalium vernedei; assembly: GCA_031216915.1. Taxonomy (NCBI): domain Eukaryota; kingdom Metazoa; phylum Mollusca; class Scaphopoda; order Dentaliida; family Dentaliidae; genus Pictodentalium; species Pictodentalium vernedei. The sequence goes on from CM062294.1 coordinate 223,232,588, forward strand.
ACCAAATTCGGTATACGGACCCAAAATGTATTGCAAATAAAAACATACAGGTCAATGTTGACGTCACGTGACTTCCCTAGCAACCAGAGCTCCCCCTTAGTAACGGGCTAACTACTGGGCCGATTTTGACCAAATTCGGTATACGGACCCAAAATGCTTTGCAAATGAAAACAAACAGATCAATGTTGACGTCACGTGACTTCCCTAGCAACCAGAGCTCCCCCTTAGCAACGGGCTAACTACCGGGCCGATTTTGACAAAATTCGGTATTCGGACCCAAAATGTATTGCAAATGAAAACAGATAGGCCAATGTTGACGTCACGTGACTTCCCTAGCAACCAGAGCGACGCCTTATCAACAGGCTAACTACGGGCCGATTTTGACCAAATTCGGTATACGGGCCCAAAATGTATTGCAAATAAAAACATACAGGTCAATGTTGACATCACGTCTTTTCAGTGAAACTGCATTGGCATATTTTCATCGTCCTTCTTTTTTGCATAGCACTGCTGTATTTTCTTGTTTTTTAAAAACACACGCTTCCGCAAAAAACAGTAAACACGGTTGCTGTTAAAGTCCGTCACACGGCTATGAAAATAGCCTAAACTAGCCCAATTTTATATTTCTGAAAAGAATTGCAATGGCGTAGTCGTTTGAACAATTCGCCCCAATTGAAGATTATAAGGAGGCGCATGAATCATTTTTTTTTTTTTGTGTAAACTGATAAAAGATTTGTTTAGATGACTATCTGACTTTGAAAAAGTACTTGTAGTAGGTGGATTTGAACTCATCTAGGTCTGTTAAGCTTGCCATTGAGTATGGGATCTTATTATTTTTACAAGGTCATGGTGGATTTTATACAGTAAGACCATGGATGTATATAATCAGCGCTGCTCAAGAGTCGGCCAATTTAGGATGGTAAGCATGTCAGTAACACTACTAGGGTGTTTATATATGTTCATGACATAGCGTGCTGCACGATGTTGGACCATCTCAGTGTGGTGTGCGAGATCTTTTTGCCAAGGATGCCACACAGGTGAGCAGTATTCAAGTTGTGGCCGAACATATGTCTGATATGCAAGTGCTTTGGTGTTTCTATTACTTGTTCTTATATTTCTTTTGATGAATCTTAGCGAGGTGTTCGCTTTGTTTACTATATTATTTACATGATATTTCCATGAGAGATCTTTTGTTAGCTTTACACCGAGGTATTTGCCTTTATTTGTATTTTTGAGGATTTTATTGTGCAGTCTGTATTCATGTTTGATGGGGTTTTGTTTTCGAGAGATACTTATTATTTCGCATTTGTCAGGATTAAAGGCCATTTGTCATTCATGTTCCCATTTTTCAAGTTTGTTTAGATCTTGTTGGAGAGTACTGCAGTCAGAGGCTGAAGTTATGGTGCAGTATACGATAGTATCATCAGCAAACGGGCGGGCTGGGCATTCCAAGTTTGCTGCGAGGTCATTAATGTATATCAGGAAGAGACAGGGGCCAAGGACAGAACATTTAGGCACTCCGTAGAGGACAGGACAGGAATCTGATTGGACACCATTTACAATGACTCTCTGGGATCTGCCTGCAAGAAAGGAACCTATCCAGTCTACAGTTTTATTGTTTATGCCGATACGGCGAAGTTTCAGGAGTAGCCGAGAGTGATCAACCTTATCAAAGGCTTTGGAAAAGTCCATTACCGCTATATCCGTTTGTTTACCCCGACCCATATTGTTTAGGACATCTTGAGTAAAGCATAAGAGTTGAGTTTCACAACTCAGTTTCGAGCGGAAGCCATGTTGGTTTGGATGAAGAAGATGGTGTGAGTCAAGATAGTTCATTATGTGGGAGAGAATGATGTGCTCTAGTTGTTTACTAAGAATGCATGTGAGGGAAATTGGTCGGTAGTTTTCAGGTCTTGATTTAGAGCCCTTTTTGAAGACTGGAGATACGAGTGCCCTCTTCCAGTCTGAAGGGACATTTCCAGTTTGGAGGGAGAATGAAAACAGGTCAGAGATTATGGGAGAAATTTCTACATGAACCATTTTCAAGAAATGTGGTGATATGCCATCAACACCATAGGCTTTGTTTGATTTCAGCTTGCTGAGTAGCTTTGACACGCCTGCAGGTGTTATTTCAATTTCGTCCATTGCATGCTCTTGTACAGTGTGCTGTAATATTTGGGATTCACAGCACTGGGTGAGATCAAGTGGTTTGGGTGTGGAGAATGCTGAATGGAATTGATGGTTAAGGGCATTTGCTTGATCTTTGGGGTCAGATTTTAACTCCCCATTCACCTTTAATGGAAAGACACCGCAGTTTTCACTTCTTTGTTTTTTTACAAAGGACCAGAATTTTTTCCCGGGTCTACCACTTTTATTTTGGGTAAGTTCAGCATTTTTGTGTTGTTTTATGCGGTTGTTTTTACTTGATTTATTTTTATCTTGATTTTCCCTGATGTTGTCATTATCTTCAATGATGATTTGTTCAATGTGATGCCAATATGATTGTCTAGATTTCTTTTGGATAAAGTGTTTCATTTTGCGATAGGCTGATTTTAGTTCACTGTTTTTCTTGTTTTTCTCGAGCTTGGTGAGACGGTACCTTCTAGATTTCTTTCGAATGAGGCGTTTTAGCTCTGGCAATACCCATGGCACAGAGTGATTTTGTTTGATGGATTTAGTGGGGATGAACTTTCTTGCTAAGTCATTTATTTTGTTTTTAATAGTCTGCCATTTGGATTCAACATCTTGATTTTCAGTTTTTGTAAAATATGTGTTTTGGAATTCATTTAGTTCTTGTTTAATTTCCTCCCAATTTGCTTTGTTGTACAGGCTACTTTGCGTGAAGGTTGTTTGGGTAGGCGGTTAATGATATTTAGTTCATGGAACACGATGTCGTGATCAGATTTACCTAGGCTTGGTAATGTTTTTATATTGTGGATTAGACTTGGTTGATTTAAAAAGAACAAGTCTAATGTATTTTCCCCACGTGTTGGGATTTTTACAACTTGCTCTAGGGTTTTGGTTTCCATGATGTTCAGGAAATTTTCATATAAGTGGACATATTTGCATCCTGGGAGAAGTTCTTTGTTCTTCCAGTCTAAATTTGGGAAGTTAAAGTCACCTTGTACCCAGATATGATTATTATTGGGTACTCGTTGCAGTGAGTTATTTAGTTGTACTATGCTCTCAGTGTCGCCTTCTTTGGGCTTGTAGAAGGCTGATATATATATATGTTTGATTCCAGGTAGCATGATCTTAGCCTAGATGATTTCACACTCTGTATTGAGTTCAGGCTGTTCAATTGATCTATATCTTTCAGAATAGCAAGGAATACACCACCCCCAACTGATAGCAACCAGCACAAAATGGCTATTTAAAAACAAAGTACCAGACAAAACAACGAATCACACAAGACATGCATCGAGTTAATTAGAATTTATTAAAGTTAACCACCGTTTCAAAACAAAAAAAATGTATTGGAGACAGTTCGTCCATATCGAAATTGCTTGCGGTTACGCTCTGTTCCACTGAAAAATTGGCTGCATTTAAATTCGCCCCGCAATTTGCATTGAATGTTTTTCTTTGAAAACTTGTGAAGTTTGTTGGAAGGGGGTTAAATGTAATAAGGCTACAATAGAAATCACAGGTATTTGGATGGATAAGAATGGCAGACCTTCAAAGCACCAATCGCACGTGTCAGTGAAAGATGGTTGGCAGAAATTGTCAGTTTTCTGAACAGTGTATTATTACCCAGCGCAGCCGGGAAGGGAGACAACTGAAATGTTTTGTCATTTACCAAAGAAATTAATTAACTCAAATTGTTAATAACGCTTAATTTACGAAAGATATCGAAAACTTTTTTAACTACGCTTTTCAACTCAGTTAGGGTATTCAGAAACCATGAATGACCCAGCTTCTTATAGGAACTTGAAATTTATTTTAAACACTTTAAATATTTTTTTAAAAAGAATATACCTTCTGTTACAGAGAAGAACACTCTCACCATGGGTCATACTAAATTTCAAATCCACATCGTTGAGGCAAATACAAAATCAACTGCACGGTAACCTTAGTCATCACTGTTAGGCAAAGAGTTAGGGGGTATTCAGAAACCATGAACGACACAGTTTTTTGTGGGGTGGAGGTGGGGGGGGGGGATTTTAATCTACATTCTGTTATGTAACCATCTGACTTAGTTTTGTGTGTGTTTGCATGTTTGGATAACTTTTATTTATTTTTTTCTCCACAATTGTGTCCTCTATGTTCATTTATTTTGTCACGATGTCATATACGTTTTATGTTTTTTTTTCTGATTTCTCCTTCATGTCCACTGACTTCTCCCTCCTGGGTCCTGACTTCTCCCTGAAGTCTCTGAAGGGAGAAGTCACTTCTCCCTAAAATCAGCTGCCAGGCTGACCCCTACTTAACCCTTTACCCATTGCAAAATAATTCATTAATTACTATTTTCAATTTTTGTCTCGAAAACATAGCTTATGACCCTTCATTGGGCCGAGCTCAACGAGCTCGTTCCAATGAGGGGTCATAGTCTATGTTTTTGAGGCAATAATTGAAAACATAATAAATTTGAATGGAAATTTTAGTAAGTAGGCCTAGTCGGTTTTGATTGTTACGTTAGGTAAAGGGTTCATGTTGTAAATCATCAACGGTATGGCAGTTATTCAGATATCTATTTGGACAAGTGATTAATCGGTTAACCAAGGTTAATCCACGCGATTAATCGATCAAGAAAACCCCTTAACCGTTTCAGCTCTACACAGGAGCCTTCGGCTCTCGTGATATCCAAAGCAATCTCGTGCGATAATTCTCATCCCATTCAAACGTATGTGCGGTTCTGTATATTTATTGGTCCAGATGGTGGAAGTTACAGTATCTTGGCAGTAGTTCTAATGAAGTCTTTTCTGTCCATATAGGCAGCTAAGACTTCACCAGACACCGCTGATAAGTCAAACAGTTACCTTATTTTAAGGGGGCAGAAAATAGGAATTTTCCTAACCTCTAAGGACAATTTCAGAATCTGTGACAAGAATCAGATGAACGTTTTGCGGGAATCAAAGTTAATTTTCATTGCTTTACTTGCGAGAATCGATTTTAATTCTCGATTGAATTTTAAGCCCTGCATCTATAGCCTCACGCGTTCTCCTGTCAACGACCCCGAGTGTTAGCATGATATTTATTAGATCCCGATGGAGGGGATTTTAGTGAATGTAACACCCACAATAAATTAACCTTTCGGGAATACTATAAGTTCACACGGGATCATGAATGGTACGAGAACTAAAAGAAACGAGAAAACACCTGGCAATGGTGTCATTTTGTGACATTAAGGTATTATTGTCAGTCACGACTATAAAGCGACTGGAAGAACACCGTGGTTAAGTGCTCTGTAAATCTCGTCAAAATCTCAAAATCGCGACGGTTAGACCCTTACACGCGTCATTTGCGATTTATTCTTGGGCAAGGCACTTCGCCCAGGTTGCATGTGTGGAAGCATGGTGGCCCTGTGTTCTGAGGTGTAAGGCACGTTGTGCATTAGCCTTCACCCCCGATGCCACGTTGGAAAGTCCGACAATTCAGGCCTGGCATTCTTAAAAAATGCAGGAGGGCTAAAAATCATTACTCGCATGGCCTAGAGGACCGATTAGCTCTCCTCGGGCTTACAAAACCCAAAAGTGGCAAGATGAAGTTTTACTACCAATCAATTCTGCCTCGTGGGTTTTGTACATTTTATTTGGAGCTGCTAACAAGGTAGTCTATGTGAGACGGCTACGCTAACCCTCCCACACCTCCGGGCCTCGGGATGGGAGGAAAAGTGGAAGATGGCCTTCCACCCAGATAAGTGTAATGTACTGACTGTTCATAATAGGAAATCACCCATAAAATCTAATTACACGCTGCATGGCCAGTCCCTTCACCATGTACAGTCGGCTAAGTATCTGGGTGTTACCATTAGCTCAAACCTCAAATGGGACACCCACATTACAAACATATGCAACAAGGCCACAAGAACATTAGGGTTCTTGAAACGCAATCTTAAGGCCTGCCCAATACCAGTCAGGGCACTTGCATATAAATCTCTGGTTCGTCCAACACTTGAATACGCCTGTTCAGTATGGGACCCTCATCTGCAAAAGGACATAAATAACATTGAAATGATCCAACGCCGGGCTGCCCGCTATGTCTTCAACAGCTTCTATAACACCTCTAGTGTGGGTGATAAGCTTATCTCTTTGAATTGGCCAGATCTGCGTGAGAGAAGAAAAAATGCCCGACTAGCAATGCTCTATAAAATACATCACCAAATGGCAGCAATTAGTAAGGAAAGTAAACTCATTCCCCCTATAAGGCACTCAAGACTCAGCCACCCCCTCTCATATCAAATTCCATTATGTAAAACCACACAAAGGAAAGAGTCCTTTTTCCCCAAGACAATCTCTGAATGGAACAAGTTACCATCAGAGCTAGCCATGAGTGCCTCTTTGGATGCACTCAGACTTGGCCTCATGAAAAGGCCACCTTCCCCATAGCACATGGGCATTGATCTCGTGACAAGATCTTCAACTTTTTGAAGGTGGTCACTACCTGGTAGAAGGCCCTGAGGTGTGGGAGGGGCAGTGTGGTTGTCTTACACATATCACTAACATAGAAACACAGAAGCGATCTGAAAAAGTGTGGGCTTTGGGAATAGGCTGTTGTGGCAATCATCGTTTTCCAAGGCCAGGAAAGCTAGTTTTCGCCCTCCTTATTTTTTTAAGGCGAGCAGTAGGCCAGCGAACAAATCGCGCTCCTGAAAATGCCTGGCCTGTACTCCGGCTCGCTCCACACGTAATACTGCCAGACACGATATGACTCGCTGTAACAATTGGTAACCCCCAAAACAGGATCTCAAATGAGTCACAATTTGAAGGAACTTCTAAACCGCGTTCACTAAAATCGATCTAACTTGAGTATTACCGCGGCCCAGGTTGATTTTAGAAAACAATGTTAAGAAATATCCTATCAAATCGTGACGAATTTGAGAGCCGTACGTGATTACAAAATGACTTGGAAAAAGAAAGAAGATTAATTCAATTCTACTTCCGAAAATCGCTAACTCACAATGTTACGATGTTTTATTGACTTCTGACGTCACCTGTTTATTAGACGTGTTGCAGTCGTCATTTCCGCCGTGGACTATTAGTGGTACAGTAAATTTATAATAGGCCCACTGCAGATTCGCTGTGTTTGACGTTAATGATATGCAAGGTCAGAGATCACGCCGGGTAAACACTTCGACAAGACTATCTGTCAAGACTGTCAAACAAGCGATAGAAACAAAGTGCTTCTCTTGAAGCGAGAAAATGTGCGTTTTCGATTTAATACTAATAAAGGTAGAAAAATAACATACTTCCAACACTTCATTTAACGTACAGGACAAAATAATATTGATTTTTTCGTCAAATGCATACCACAATGAACCCCTTCCCTTAAGCGTAGTAGACTCTGCATCATGTTTTTTTTTGTTTTTTTTTTTGTTGACGAGTGACAAAATGGCAGGTAGGTCACTCAAACGACACAAAGCGAGTGCAGAAGGCGCGATTGATAATAGAGTGGTGGTGGTGGGAGGGGGGGGGGGGGGGTGATCTCACCCGACAAAATTTTGAAATCAGTTATTAAATGTAGTCTTCTGGCGGCTTTTGGGATAAACAATCACGTTATTTTGGGGCAGTCAAACTGACTTTTTAGCAGTATGTTTCAAATTTCCAAGATCATCAATGAGTATCCAATAGCCTAGGGCTATAGCAACTGACTGCACAATTCTTGAAGTGATAACTTGGTTACGTCAAATTGATTTAATAAAATTATTACTTCAGGAATCATGCACTCCAGAATTACAGCCGTTGGTCAAGTGCATAGCTTCAAACATGGCCTGCCCATGAAAACCGATATTTTAATATTTTTGTTTTGGTATGCCCTTTGAAAGGAAGGAAGTACCAAACAAACAAAATAAAATACAGTCTTTCGGGTCATGGCTGGAATAGTTTGTTGGGGTGGGCAGGCGTAACTAAGAATCCTTGACTCCAGCCCCCCCCCCCCCCCCCCCCCCACAAGTTCCAAGCTCCGGGGATACTACCCCGGGTCTCCACCCTCTCCCCGGCCCCGGATCCATGACCAAAATGTGCATACATGGATATTGTATTACAGGACACACACGGTGATTTTGTACTTGTCCTCTAAGTAGGTGGATATATATTTCCAACATATTCTTGCCGGTCTTGCAGAAAGTTTGGGACCTAACAAGCTAATCTGCAACTTATGGACCACCATATCACTAACTTATCAGTGCTCCTTAAAGAGCAGATTTGCTTGTTGAGTCCCAAGTTTTTTTTCTGGCTATTGGGTCTGGCTACCGCAGTCCTCCGTGTGGAATTCAGAAATCACTTGACTTACAGTACGAGTCGAAATAAGTTGTAGAATAACCACTATAAACTACTAGTATGCATCCTCAACTACACCAATAGCACAAGTACCTGACGTCATTTTCGGAAAGCTCTCACAGAAAATTTTCTGGAAAATGATTTCGAGTTCTTGTGCTATTGGTGTAATAGCAGTGGGCTACTTTGTTCATTGTGGCTATGCCACAGCTAATTTTGATCCATTCAGTATTTGTAGACATGAACATATGCTTCTACCTTACACCATGTATTTATACTCATATAAAGTCTTTTTCATATATTTCATACTTAGCTATTAAATAATTGTTCTTTTACAGATTAGTGGGAAGTGCTATTAAAAATTATTGGACTGCAGCCATAGCCACATTTGAATAGTTCGTAACTATAAAACAAATGTAAAATAATCTGCACTTGCAGTACTCTGATCACAAAAAGGCAGTACAATATATTTTGTACTTTAGTTTTTTGAACCTTTACCCACGGATAACATTAAAACTGGAAATTTCAGTTTAAATTTTTCAAACTTACACAAAAAGCCTCAAGCAAATCGAATCATGTGACCCTCGGGGGAACAATCTTGTGCCGATGGTAGATCACATTACGTGATTTCTATACAACATTTTAAAAAACATTTTTACCTGCTAAATTCAAGAATTATGTGTTTAGTTGAAGTCAACTTGTTAGGTAAAGATTCTTATCAATCCATTTTCCAATGTTTGAGAAAAAAAATTTAACAGTACCAGAAAGATAAATTCCCACCACTCATAGGACGGGATTTTTGGCATATCAAAGCTACGCTACCAAAAAATTAGTTTTCCTGAAGTAATATTCTTTCGTGGATATTATAAATTTTGAATTTCTATGCATTGCAAATTTTAATGCAATAGAAATTCCAATGCAGTTAACTCTCTTAGTGGTGTGTAAAAACCCCAAACACGTAAAAAAAAGTGACAGAATACTTGTACATTACCACTCAAAGAGTCAAAACAGGTTGTAACAAAACTACAATAAATTAAGAATCCTGCTGCTTCTGCTTCTATACTGATAATAAAGAATCTTACATCATTTTCTGGGAAGCTCTCTGTTAGAGATTCACAAGAAGGAGGTCCGATTCTTGTGTTATTAATATAGGAAATATAACATCTATAGTTTAGATCGGTAGTGGTTATTCTTCAACTCATTTTGACTTGTACTGTATATGGACAAAATACTATTAGACACGCGACACTACTACTAGCAGACGATTTTCACCTTTTAGGGACCACGCCCCCTCCCCAACCTCTTCCAGCTGGAACATCTGTGTGTTATGCTTGAAAATATTTGTATGGATTGGTTGTTGGGATACTTAAGAGTTTGAATTGTCACTCAAGCAGCCATCTTTGTGTCGTTTGAGTGATCTGTCTGCCGTTTTGTAACTCGTCAACATAAAAAAACATGATGCCGAATCTGCCTTCGCTTGTGGGAAGGGCTTCGTTGCGGCGGTATTCGTTTGACAAGAAAATCAATATTATTTTGTTCTGTCCATTAAATGGGGTGTTGAAAAGTATGCTATTTTTTCTATCTTTATTATTGTTAAATCGAAAACGCCAAACATTTTATTTGTTTCCATCGCATTATGATAGTCTTGACAGATAGTCTGATCGAAGTGTTTACCCGAAGCGACCTCTGACCTTGCATATCATTTACATCAAAGATGGCGAATCGGCAATGGGCTTATCGCCTCAAACACCTTCTTCCATTTCAAGTTAAAAACTGAAGAGTACTTCGTGGCTGACAATTTTCGTCATTGGAAGAGATTTACAAGTAAGTTAGCTCCCCTCAATTTCCTAAAGCAGTCAGGAAATGTAAGTCTTTGGTATGGGAATTTCATATAAAAAATTCGAAATGTAAGCGAATTTGTATCATCGATGTGCGCATCATTTCAAAAACTTCGGGCATTTTCCAGCAGAGCAGTACAAGAATACGGAAGGTGACTTTTTACAAGTTTTTTCCTAATCCATTTCAACGCTCGACTATTATTCTCTGTTTATATCCATTTAAAAATAGGAAAACAGCATTTCCACCCTCTTTTGATGTTCTGTAACTTTGTCTGTTATTTTTATCAACAGCGTGCTCTTCGTGACATATAATACAGACACTGCCCTTTCCATTAATCCAAGTATAGGAAGGGAGATCTGCGATTTTTTTTCTGGGAAGAATAAAAAAAACTTGCAAAGTACTGCAAAAATACATTCGCTAGACAAAGAGTCAAAGTGAACACGAGTGTTGGGGGGTAATACTGATAGGTATTCGTAACGACGGATTATCTATGAAGTAGTTCCGGACGAAATGGTTTCACGCACCGAAGGCGCGCAGGGACGGTATGGGGAGCAAGCCCCTGTCGACCCTCGGTGACTGTATATTATTGGTTGAAACATGTCTCGGCGTGTTGAAGGAGGAAAAGGTCTCAGTACTTGGCAGGTGTCTCCTGTTGCGATCTGGCCTCGTTGGCTGATGGAAGTAGTTCCTTCTTATTACCTTAGCTTTATGTCATAGGTGTTGTCTCAACAATTACGTGCTTCTTAATTGGGCATTCCTCTAATAATTTCAAGGGAGATAACTTTATCGGAAGTTGATTTTCATGACGATAGAAGTCAGGGATGGCTTCACCTCCACATATGTAGCATGTTGATTTTTACGGCTTTCCCAAGTTTGTCTCAAATAACCGCACTGTTGTATGGTTGGTGATGAGCTTTACTCTGACAGAGAGCATGCATTGCCTCCCTATGTCCCAAACTAGCTTTCTGTTGGACCCATTTTCCAATTCGCAGTTTGTTATTATTGTGTAATCTCTGTTTTTTTGTATTTTCTATATTGTTTGTTTGGAAATAAAATATTGTGAATCAATCAAATTAGGGTCTCGAATACATTCGGGAAATCTGGAAATCTTGAATACGGATGAATAAGGTATTGTAAGTTGAATATGTTGGATTTATTTTTTGCCCAGTCGACCACTCCCTCAACACTTTTCACGCTCCCGTAGTTTTTCTACAGCTCCCCATTCCAACTTTTTATTGAAAAATATTACTTCAAAATGTTGCCTATGGCCGTTCAATTGAATGAGCGTGTGAAGCTCGTTTCAGTCAGGGTTCGCAACCTTCTTCTGACCCTATTCTCCCCATTTTGTTCCATTACATCATCAGCCTTGAGATCTTAAATATTCCCAGGATAAGTCTTTTACTGTCGCCTCTTTCAGCCGACAGTAATCGCATACTTTCTTAGAAGCAAGTTTAGATGCTTGAACTTATATGTCACACATATAGTTGGTCTATACAAATTGACGGTTGTGGTAACCTATTCAGGCTGTTGGCCCGTGTTGGGGGGGACCAGCTAGGGTTTAAGAGTTCTCTTGAGCGATTAATCGCATGGATGAACCTTGGTTAACCGATTAGTTACTTGCCCTTATAGGTAGCTGAAAAATTGCCGTACCGTGACGTGGGGGTGGTTGGGCCTCTTGAGTGCGCCAAAAATGTGCATTTCCAACTTGTGCAATTTTTTCAATTTTTTAAAAATATATCAACATATCAGCTAATATATACCATCATTTGTGTTTCAAACCTTAAAGATGATGTTGTACATCACACTCTTAACATACATACAACATCAGGAGGCTTTTTCTGTGAGAATATTATGCTTAAGTAGGGTAAATCATAACATGTCACACGTTAGTAGGGGGTGGGTGTCTTGTTCGAAATGTAGAAAATGTGCAGACAATATTTGGGGAAAATTCTCTATGATGCACTAAATTCAACCCATGTTATTTATTTATTAATAGAATTTGTATGGATAGAAGAGGAAAGTAGCAAACACCCGTGAATACTGACAGAACAATTCAAATGAAAATTTGTTCCCGTATATGTACACCTGCTCTGGCCAAGCCTGATAATGAACAGCTTGTCATTTGAAGATTGGGGCCTCACAGCAGCCCACAGAGGTTTAAATTGGTGGTACCAGTTTAAGAACATTATGAAACCCCCCTAAAGACAGCTGTGTCTACTAAGTTTATATATTTATTTTGGATTTTAATGGGAGAGTGGGGGTGGGTGTCTGAGAACGGTAGTAGAAAATTTGCACGTAGGGGTGACAGGGTGTAAAAAGGAGCTGAATAAAAAATAGGACGTCACGTCTTGCAAATTGTAAATTTTTAGTGCCCCCCCCCCCCCCCCCCCCACGGGTCCGCTGATGATTTTTAGCATTAACCCTTTACCCAACGTAAGGGACAAAATTGGTCAGCTCTACATACAACAACCTCCATTCAGATTTTATGTTTTTAATATTTGTCTCAAAAACATAGCTAATGATCCCTCTTTGGAACGAGCTCGTTGAACTCGTTCCAATAAGGGATCATAGCTATGTTTTTGAGACAAAAATTGAAAATTTTTAGTACTTCAAGAAACTATTTTGCAAGTGTCGTCTGTTACCCGCATTGGGTAAAGGTTAACTTTAGAACGACCGGTTGCAGCTACTGATACATGTAGTATAATGATCAGGCAAGTGAACAAGTGTGTCAACAGTACTCATCACGTAACTTGCATGCTTTTCTCTCAATTCTCTGTCTCATATAATTGATGTGAATCAGTGTGACAATGTCTGTCTGTTTTGGAGCAAGTCTGTTCCTTTGTTAACACAGAAAATACAGTAGTTCAAAAGTAACGGTCAATCGGTCAATTATTTTTTTTTTTGATCGATCAAGACGTTGATCACTGGTTAATCGATTAATCGGTTAACCGTTTCAACTGTAGGACCAGCATGACCATGGGTAATTTTTTTTCTGACAAGTACGCCACTGGAAAACATAACTGTATACCGTTGACCATCCAGACATTGCAATACAAACAGATTATCACCACAGTGTGTGTCTCCGGGAATTTAGATCAAGCTGACTTGTAGCCACAGAACAGAACGAAATGCGATTTTGTGCCAAAAACGGGACTCGATCAGAATTTCCGGAGCCACACACTGTGGTGATAAGTTTTTCTCACAAAATTGACCACAAAATGTGTTATAAAACTATTTCAATAGGAACTTTTTCATTTGCCTTATCGATGGAAAGACGCAAATTGAAAAATAGAATAACGTTCATTGATTTCCATATTGAGGTCAGTGATGACGTTCACTTCGGAGACAATTACGTCACTGCGATTCACTTTACGAAGTGGAGCAACCGTGTGTTTCGTCAACGTGAATTTGGTTGTTACTTTTGCAATAATTACTGGTGAATTAAATATCCCTCTTGGTGTAAAGGTTTATTATATTTTAAAATATGCCTTCGCCTCACCTAATATTGTTTTCTCTGAAGGGAAAAACTCGAAGCGATCGAAAAATGATATTAATGCCGTTGTTTTGGCAACAACAGAATCACGCGCTTCTAAGTTCTATCAGGGCCCTTGATACGGATTCGGAACAAGGGCCCAGATGCATTAAACTTCAATTGCGTAACAGTGCAAAAACGCCCCGATTGTGGGATAAAAATAGGAGCCACCAGTTTGCTGTAGACAATTATATAACACTAGTGAACTATTATTGATCTCCATTACAGACACAGAAAATGGAATCACTGTTTGCTGCGGTATAAAATCGATAAATCATTAACTCCTTGCAGCCTGCTAGCAGATATTCCTGCCCAGGACAGAAAATCTTTGGCCATTGAAATAAGTATAATTTGAACAGGGCGCACAGGGGACACGTATGTGCCCCATCACTTTTTCCACATGCATGTTGCGCAGTTACATAATGAGTTGAAATGGGCGTATACGAACGTGCCAATGTATGGGCATTCCTGTAATATATTATTTGCAAATTCAAACAACAATTGGCCAAAGATACATTTACCGATATATGACTGTTCCTATTCTTCCTAGGAGTATCACGACCAATCGATTAATCGATTGTTGATCGGTCACGGCGAAATCGATTAGTATTTCTCGTTGTCGAATAAACGGTAAATTATATCTCGCTTTAGACGTTTAATAATTAAAAGAAAATTTGATGAAAAACTATTGTTTCTAAAGGTAAAGAGTTACGAACATTGATGTTAAACCCCGAGAAGCCGTTGGAAGCATTTGTCTTTCAGGAACATTCATCAAAGCTATGATGTTCTAAACTTTTGAACCGTCAGTGTAATAATCAACTCCGGTCGGCAGTTGCGAAGTTCGCAACTGCCGACCGGTGTTGATTATTACACTGACGGTTCAAAAGTTCAGAACATCAAAGCTTTGAGTGTACCTAAAAGAGGATCGTCTTCGTTGTTTACCGAAGGTAGGTCAACTGACATGAACTTCATTTTTTATCAACTTCAAAAAGAGGAAGGAGGTCATCTAGTACGATTAATCGATTATTATCGATTATTTGCGACGATTAATCGATTCCTAAATTAAAAAATCGTGACAGCCCTAATTCTTCCACTGGGTCAACAGTGGTGAACTTGTAAATGTGTGCCCCTCCATCTATCCAGCTTTCACAGCCTCTGATTTGGACACAATTAACCAATTCCACCCTCCCCTTTAACCCGTTGATACTTCTGTACCTCTTATAACGTACGAAATCAAACAACGCGTCGATACTTTGTGGTCATTTGTTTTGTTATTATTTTTCGATTTTGTAAAGTTTTAACTTCAATTCCCAATTCCTCCCGAATAGTGCTCATTGACAACCGTGTCGCAACTTAAAATACTAATATAATCCTGCTGTCAAGACTTCTTAACTGGTTGAGTGCTAGAAGGAGGGCTTTCAAAAATGAGGATACCAGAGCAAAAAGCCAACAATTCCCTTGCTTATATTTCATATTCAGTCAAACACAAATTGGATACCAGAACAAAAGCCAACACTTCTCTTGCTAAAATTTCATATTCGGTCAAACACAAATAATATTTGTTTATATCAATGTGTTTTATTACAAATTATTGGAGAGTGCCCACATAATAAAACAAGTTTTGAATAACAAATTCAGACCACCAAAAGTAGTCTAGCCTTCAACCACCAGAGGGGTGAATACAACGAAATGATGTACATTTCTTCATGTTAGCGCTTTCACCGCCCTTTGAGCGGATCTTATATATTTATATAACAGTGGCGAGGTATGTGGCTAAGTGACCTAGCCTATAATGCAATACACAGACCTATGTGTGGGGGACTAACACATCTCTAACATAACCTTTCAGCTGCATAATTAACAAGATTTTCTACCGTATGGAAACTGGTTAAATGCGGAGCAGAAATGTGCACGTTTCTCTACTTTAATGGCCGGGGAAGAGACAAATCTCTTGGAGAATCTTCATTGACATCTGAGAAGTAAAGAGTCTGGACTACCCCCCTTCTACTAATTCCCATTATCACGAGAGGCCGCTTTTCCGGTCCAGAAACACGATACGTCATAATTTCATTAAATAGGATAGCTGCTATATATATATAAGTGAATGGGTGAGGTAGACCAATAAATATTTTCAACGTGCAACCCCAGGGCCGCACGTTGAACATATTAGTTGGACTACTCCCAAATAATGAATATGGACTCTTCCAATTGTTACCATTGTACTGACATGAAAGATACCACAGTGTTGAAAGTAGAGCTGTAGGTTAACAGAAACCGAACCGAGGTTTTTAGTTTTTTTAAAAAACCGAAACCGAAACCGTCGACATCCCGTAATCTAAGGTTTTTCGGTTTTTTTTTAAATACTCTCTTGCAGCAGAAATTCACAGAATGTAGCCATCCCAGAGTAGTGAGAGTACCCAGACACTGCCAATGGCAGTGTCAGGGTACTCTCACTACTCTGGGAAGGCTACATTCTGTGAATTTCCGACATTTCAGTTTAGTTGTGTTTGCAGCTTTCCGCAAGTTGCGTGTAGGTGTCAGACCTCGAAAAATGGCCAAGCACAATAAAAGTTCTGTATATTTAGGTAATTATTATATTGGCCTTCCTGATTCTTCATGTACATGTTTTTTAGCTTATTTCGGGCATTCACTGAGTTTCACTCAATTTCACTACCATTCAGTTATGACTCCGGACATTAGAATGCGTTTTATTGAATTTTACTTGGCCTCATGAACAAACCGAAAACTGAACCGAACCGAGGTTTTACTCCACTTGAAAAACCAAAACCGAAACCGAACAAGAAATTTAAAAACCTACAGCTCTAGTTGAAAGGGTTAATATTGCAATGACGGGAACCCAAAAAAGAAATATTATAAAAGTTTCAAGTGACTGCACTTGAGTGGGAGGGACAACTATACCGCACTATCTCGTGTTCGTGTTGTCGTGTAATATTTTTAACCCTTTACCTAACGTAACGGCCAAAACCGGCCAGCGCTATTCTCAAAAATCGCCAATTAATTTTCATTTTTTTTTCATTTTAAACATAGGTTATGACCCCTCGTTGGAACGAGCTCGTCGAGCTCGTTCCAACGAGGGGTCATAACCTATGTTTTTGAGACAAAAAATGGAAAAAATTAGTTATTCAAGAATTATTTTTGCAAGTGTCGTCTGCTTTTCAGGTTAGGTAAAGGGTTAACAACAGTGCTCAATGAGTGTTGGTCTCTCTCTCTCTCAGACAAAATGTTGGTTCAAGTATTTACACATACGTTAGGAGGATTTGTGTGTGTGTGTGGGGGGGGGGGGGGTTGAAGGAGGTACCCACCTCCCCAAGAGCGTATTTTGAAGGACACAATCATCATGTTATGGAATAATTTAGAAGGTTGGTTTCAGATCCCCCGCCGGGAATCGAACTCTCGGCAATCTCGCCTGGCAATGAGGAGACCAATACCTACACTCTAAAATCGGTTGGGTTAAAAATCAACCCAAATCGACTAGGTTGAGTGAATATGAACCCAAATTGGGTTCATATTCACTCAACCCAGTCGATTTGGGTTGATTTTTAACCCAACCGATTTAGAGTGTAAACCGCAATCTTGACCACCGTACATCGTCAAAAAACGATGGCTGGAATCTAACTTTTTAGGTGGCGTTCTTATGGTTACTTGGTTTACTTTCTTTTCGGCAGCTGCATGAAAGTGTGGAACGCGCTGGCTGCAATACAACGAAAGTGCTGTAGTTCAGACGAAGGCTGGCACAGGCTGTGTTGTCATCTTTTATGTACGATCAAATCATGTCCAGTCATTCAGATAATGAAAAGGGAAGCCAATTTATAACCTCCAGAAAACATGCCGGCTGTAACTTGCCCAAAATATTGGAGGGCTGTAACAAACCTTTGTCCGACGACTAGGTGAAATTGCTAAACAGACAGCATTAATATTATGGCATACACTTCGAGTCACAGATAACTCACCTTTACGGATATGCACTAAAGTTTGAGGACATGCATTTTTTCTAAACGTTATCACAAACCTAAACGCAAAATCACCAATAATGATCCACTGCAAGGATCCGCGGCAATAATCTGAAAATATGATGATTTAGGGAGGGTACAATTAAGTAAAAACTGCAAAATGAAACACAAAATATGAACATTCTATATATTACCATATAATTTGGTGGCATTCATGAAAGCTGTGAGTTTTGCGTTTCCAAGGCCTGAACAAACCCTCACTTGAACTCGACTAGGTTTTAACAAACGTTTCACTCGATTATTGGGACCCGCCACAACTCTACCTATGGGGATCATTATATCACCTCCTTTCAAGAAAATAGCATAATGAGGGTTAAAATGGCAAGGCCTTTATCTTACAAAAAACGAGGCTCTGAAGAGCCTGTAATCGCTCACCTGGCAGAACAGAAGATGAAAATGTGATTTCCCATGAGTTTTCTATGGTAACTATAAGCCGCAATTGTGGCCATGTTTGCAAACAGATCAACATTAAATAAGGACCGATAGTAGAGGGTGTCCCAGTCATCAAGCTTGTGAAGTTTCAAAACTCTGGCTTTGTAGTTTCAGAGGTGAAGATTTTTCAAAATCGACCAATCAGAAACAAAGAGTGCCTCTGACAGCCATGTTTTTCATCCAACAGGAACAAAATCAGAAACAGATGAAGAGGACCTCCCATAGACCATTCCAGCCAAGGTTGGTTCACATCGGCTGTCACAGTCATCAACCATGTGAAGTTTCAAAACATTTGGCTTTGTGTTTCAGAGGAGAAGATTTTTCAAAATCTACCAATCAGAATCAAAGAATGCCTTTGGCGGCCATGTTTTCCATCCGACGGGAACAAAATGAGGATCGTAGAGAACCCCCCACCCCATAGACCATTCCGGCCAAGTTTGGTTCACATCGGCTCAGTAGTTCCAGAGAAGAAAATGAAAATGTGATTTCCCATAGGGTTCCTATGGTAACTACAAGCCGCAATTTTGGCCATGTTTGTAAACCAAGCAACATTAAATGAGGGTCGTTGGTAGAGAGTGTCCCAGTCAACAATAATGCGAAGCTTCAAAACATTTGGCCTTGGTAGTTTCCGAGGAGAAGATTTTTCAAAATCCACCAATCAGAATCAAAGGATGCCTCTGGTGGCCATGTTTTTCACCCGGCGGGAACAAAATGAGGGTCATTTGCAGAGAACCTCCCATAAACCATTCATGCCAAGTTTGGTTCACCTTGGCTAAGTAGTTCCAGGGAAGAAGATGAATTTCTATAGGGTTTCTATGGTAACTATAAGCCGCAATTGCGGCCACGTTTGCAACCAGATCAACATTAAATGAGGATCGTTGGAAGAGGTGTCCCAGTGATCGATCATGCAAGTTTCAAACATTTGGCTTTGTAGTTCCAGAGGAGATTTTTGAAAATCCACCAACCAGAAACAAAGAATGCCTCTGACGACCATGTTTTTCATCCGACGGGAACAAAATGAGGATCGATTGTAGAGGACTACCCATAGACCGTTCCTGCGAAGTTTGGTTCACCCCGGCTCAGCAGTTCCAGTAGTTCAGACCGCTGAACTACAGTTCCAGAGAAGATGAAAATGTGAAAGTTTACGGGCGACGGACGTCAAGTGATAGCAAAAGCTCACATGGACTTTTAGGCCAGGTGAGCTCATTAATAAATGGCTTGTTTCAGCTTGCTGTAGAAAAATAGAGTCAGTCGGTCAGAATTTTTTATTTTGCGCTCCGGGAATATCTTCGGCCTTCCTGAATACTCCATGATGCTGTCCAATAATCATTTTAGGAGCTGCTGACTCGTGATAGGAAAACAGTATTTGGTAAAACCGACATCACTCACCACTATCCGCCACCGCAGTACGAGGAAGGAAAGCTGAGATTGAGAATGAAATGTTGCGTTATAATTTGAGTCTGAAATGCTGTAAAAAGTACTTACTGCGAACGATGAACTATAAATAAATTTAATGATGCCTGGATAGTGCCATTTTTGCGAATCCTTTTAATCTAACTGGATGATCGCCCCAGCGCAGACATTTTATCAATAATGCCAGTGTCGCGAATTCACAAACCGTGAAGATAATTTATTCGATTCCTGGAAATCCGGTTCATTATAATTTTCCTGTTTCGGGGGATTTCCAGTTCATTATATTTATAAACTTCCTGATTCGAAGGGGAACTTTACGGAAGCCCATTAGCGCCACGAAAAAAAGTATCTTTGCGAATATTCGCAAACCTTTGCGAATATTAGCAAACATCTTTGCGAATATTAGCAAACGTCTTTGCACCCAGTCCGACCCCACCTCCACCCTAACAACCCATATGGTCTATTGGGTGAATTTGTTTTACTTCACACGATCATTCCAACTTATTCAGAATTAATCTTTAAGCAAAAATAATCAATCCCATAATGTTTATTTATTTATTTATTTATTTATTTATTTATTTATTTATTTATTTATTTATTTATTTATTGGTGATTTACGACACTTTAACAGCTCAAGTCATATCGTGTTGGTGACACTGTTACGGGTGGTCCGTGGAGGAAGCCGGGGAACCCGGAGAGAACCACCGAGCAGCGACGAGTCACTATCGGACTCTTCACCTTACTAATTCTGCCGAGGCAGGGTTAGCATTGGTTGAAGGCATGTGTAGGATCAAAGTGCAATTCGCCTTAGCATACGGCGCAACCATGTCCCAACTGAGCAATGGGGGTAACGCACGTTACCCCGGCCAGGTATCGAACTCATAAACTTCAGATCACAGTAATACCACAACCTGCAGTGCCTACTACAAATAACAACAAGCACACACACACACACACACACACACACACACACACACACACACACACACACACACATTTTTTAAATCATATAAATTTGGGGAAATTTGGGTAAAATTGGGGATATTTTTCGGGCAATTTTGTAAAGCTCCCTCTGAAACAAAAACAAAAAAAACACTGGACAACCCCCAATGGACCCAACCCTCCCGGACCGCGGGTCCATCGGTTCATTGGCCGGCTCTAGTAGTCTGGCTGTGAACGGTTCCCATCGCTTGCATCGCAGGCTGAATGTGGCTGCTTAAAACAGGCTTAAAACAGGTTGTATGTGAATGGGAAAAGGCATCCAGTGTGAAAAACTGTAGAAGCTGTGACATCAGTGACGTCATGATGGCGTTGACCGCTAAAGATGTCCACAGAGGTGAGTGACTGAGCGTTGTTCGTGACTTGCGAATGACCTGTGTCCAGCCGTTGAGTAGCCCCTCAGGCCTTTAAATTCTTCCCAACTAACGACGGTAAAACGCTGTGCCCAAATAAGATAATTGCGCCCAAATTATGCGGAGTTTGAAATTTTTTCCAACGTTTTGCAGTGTTTCGGCAATATATGGTTTGGCCACGTTTCCCTTATGCTTGCAATATTATAGATTAGAGCTTGGCCTAACTTGTGGTCACTCTTGACAACACACACTGCCAATTCCCATTGTTTTGAAAGTATCTGTCAACTGAGAATTTCTTCATAAATAAATCAAGTTTTCTACTTCTTCTAACATCGGATCATTTTAATCGTACAATGCCTTGAATATTCTGGAGTGGATGCTGAGCTTGGGTAACCTCTGTCTAACCGATAGGGGTTATGTTATTTATATAATAAACTGGTGAAAAGGACCCACCTTGTGATGATTGATATTACCCTGTAACAATTACAGGGTATAAATCGTATAAACCTTTAGCCGGAAGTGGGGATAAGCGAGGCGAGAGATTTCTATTTTTATCTCAAAGTTTCAGTCGCAGCGTATCAAATATCACCGAAAACAAGATTTTTTTAATAAAAGGAATGACCGAAGAAAGCAAAATCAGTAAGTATGTTATATAAAACAATATTTAACAATGAAACGACACAACTTAATGGAAAAATCGACTCTTGTAGTATGAAAAAACACCTGCTGATCATCTCGGAAAATGAATTTCTCGGGCAAATTTCTCCTTCAAATATCGTTTTTCACATGTTCGCACAAATGTAACATGTTAAAATCATAGATCGACAGATTCGGCGTTCATTTCCATACCAGAAACTATCAACCATAACAACGAAGGAGGTTCGGTGCTACTGAAACTGTTCAAAATATAATGTCACCTTATCGATTTTTTTATACGCCCAGTTGGTAAAATTGTTGATCGGGAGTTGGTGATAATTATACGTCCAGTTGAGATTATTCGATTTCCCATATGATCGTTCCAATGCCCATATTTGTGCATGTACGAAGGTCTAATCAGTTAACAAACCATATAAACAGACTCGAATGCACAACGTTGACGTCACGCCTTTCAACTGAAACACTACTGACTGAACCACCGAACCTGCAACCACGGGGGAGGGGCGAGAGGACCGCTCCTCCCCCCGAAGAACTTTCGCCCCCACCCGAAAGATTGCAGACCATGTTTTTCAATCGGCATTCATTTTTTTAATTTACCTATGCATTAGGGTAAATTAGTTCAGTTACAACTGTAACACTTCATTTTTCCTTGGCTCCAATTCCTTCACACCTGTAATTAACATATCCATAATCACTTGTCTATGAAGGTAATCCCATTGTTATTTGTGAGCTGTTTGTTCATCACACTTACATTCACACAGCTTTGTCGGGGAATTATTTTTCCAGTTGGGGGTATTTGGGGTTTGTTTCATTCTTTTTAATGACTTTTTTAAAAAATGTTTGTTTACCGTTTTTGACCGTGGTCGTTTTTACTTCATAACGATCATTCAGTGTCTATGTTTTGCGGTTTTGCCTGGCTTTTTTAAATTATTTTTTTCTATTTATTTTATTTTATGTTGTTGAAGTGTGTGTTTGTGGGGGGGGGGGGGGGGGGGGCGACAGTCGAATGGGAAGAAATGTTTTCACTTCATATAACGGCGTGTTATAACAATACGCCAATCCTCTGTTAATTGAAACCAGTTTGCCTGACAGCATGCTGAGCTAGCAGTTTATTCGACAATAATCCCTAACCCGACCCCCCCCCCCCCCCCACCTCACCCTCTCGCGCTCTCTCATTTTCACTCTCATTTTGGCAACAGCCTTTTGTGTCCAATAACTGTGGAACAAACATCAAATGGGCTATTTTTTAGTATTCTCTTCGAAGCAACTGCATCAATAAGTATCTGGCTTTTAACGATTCCATTTTTAGAGAAATTTGCGAAACACTATGGAATCCTACATGAAGTATACCATACCTATACTTTTGTAAATATTCAATGTTGTTCTTTGAGAACTTATTTTATCTGAAATAAATACTGTTTAATAAGGCGTGACGCCACATGGGATTCCCTCGATATCTTGCCAATGTCGTGTTGAAACCAAACAGATCCAGGGTCGAAAACAAGCTTTATACTTACCAAGCGAACCCTACCGTGTGACAAAGGCAAAAAGATGAAATAAATAGAATAATTCGCGCCTTACATAAGTATTTTATAAATTTTCATCTTATT